>JAGGAP010000765.1:0-12815 GCA_017657235.1 Termitomyces sp. T73sscA
TACAGTTGTAAATAGAATTACTTACATAGTTGTTATTTTTAACATTGTAAATTGTGTATATTAGAGTAGCAAATATTAAAAAGGCTTTAACCAAACAAAGTAAGGTTGAAGCTGGGATTAAACATTGAATACAGAGATGCAGGCCCTTGACTGAGGCTGAAATTAAACATTGAATATGGAAACTCAAGGCCTTAACCAAATGGAGTGAGGTGAGGCTGAGATTAAATATTGGATATGGAAATGCAAGGCCTTGGCGTGAGGTCTTAACTGAACAAAGTGAAGTTGAGGCTAGGTGAAGTTGAGGCTGGGATTAAAGACTGAGTATGGAAATGCAAGGCCTTGACCAAATGAAGTGAGGTTGAAGCTAGGATTAAAGACTGAATATAGAAATGCAAGGCCTTGACCAAACAAAGTGAGGTTGAGGCTGAGATTAAGCCCATATTTGGAGCCCTAACCAAACAAAGTGAGGTTGGGGTGGAGGTCACTCACTTACACATACTTAGAGCCCTAACTGAACAAAGTGAGGTCAGGGTGGAGGCTGAGTTACTTATACATACTTGGAGCCCTAACCAAACGAAGTGAGGTTAGGGTGGAGGCTGTGTATGGGGGGGGTTTGGGGGCAAAGCCCCCAACATGATGCTAGCTGCATGCTGAAGGCATGCAGTGCATCTCATACTATGAAAAATATGACTTGCTGCTTTATAATCTGTGATTGTCTCAATGAGTCTTAGTCTGATTACTGCTGGGTGAGAGGTATATATTTTATCCCACTGTCACAGACGACGCCATACATAGGTATCAGAATTTATAGACAATACACTTGTGCCAGTGATGGGGAGTTCTACTTATAGTTCTACAGGGCATTCTTGGATTGAGATTTCTTCTCCTCCTTGACTACGATAGCAGGTAGTCTCTCGGGACATTGCTGACTGTTGACAAAAGCACATGGAATCGGTGTGTGCAACATGTCGTGCACAGTGAGAAGCATCCCTTTTTCAGCACCAAGACGGGTTGGTATGTCGTCAAAGTGTCCATGATTTATCAAAAACCGAGCACCGGAGACTGCCCAGAAATATGGTGGAATCGAAGACCAAACACGGGTAACACCACTCTGAGTGAGAGTCCCATCACCACTGTAGATGTGAAGCGACTCGACGCGCAAGATGATGTAGGGATAGTAGACGCGACCAGATTTGATTACCGTACGTCCCTTGTACGACTATAACAAGGTCAGCATAACAGGACAACGGGCACGAACGAAATCGACGCACTGGGTCGTACTTTTTCCTTTGGTCAGGAGCAGAATGAAGGTTGTCCCACCAAAGTTGAATGAGATATCTCAATTGCTCTTCTTCCGGAACCAGTACCCATTGTCTTTGGGAAAAGGCTTTACACACCTCTTCCTGTACTGTAGGACACTTAGATCTTTATCGAATGATAGCTCAACGATGAACTTACAATATACTTTATTCGAAGCTGAGGCAATGAACTCGTTCGTTTCGCCCCTTTCGAAGCCCATACCATATTCAACAAAATCGAGCTGTGATGCAGTTGGTTTAGCAATGTGTCGTGAAATGACAAATCTCACAATCGTCGATCGAGGATTGAACAAGTTTATAGTGTAGAGTGGAGACTTTTTTGTTATATAAAGCTTCGATGTAAAGGGAATCTTTTCTGAGGACATGATGTATTTCAAGAGACGCCGTGACTGTTACAAGGATGGTATTCAAAGATGAACGTGGTGGCTTATTACATAATATAAGGGGGGATTTCAGCTGTATGAAAAAATGAGTAGATTCTAGACTGAACACATTGATTGACTTGCCTTCAGCCTCAGCCTTTCGCTTTGTTCGAGCCTTCTCGCGCTCCGCGCGAATCTAAGCAAGACGAGCGAGATATCGGTCTTAGCTTCCTGGGTCTTGCCTTGTACGTGAAGCCGGGGAGGACTCAGTCAGAAAGAAAAGACGGGGCATGCCTACTGACCTTCCAGTATCGTTCTTGCTTCCGTCTTTTCCTTCTCTCTATGATAGGAAATTTGTCTTCATCAATAAAGAAGCCGTAGACAGGGACATACCTCTCTCGCCTCGTAAGCTCTCGTGAGGCCCCCAGATCAGATATGTTCAGCTTCTTCTCGACGTGGTTTGGATTGATTGTAACCTCGTCTTCATCCCCATCATCGGTCTTCTGCTTTGTGGCCTGCTTCTTCTTGAGGTCCCGACGCTCTGCACGCGAGAATTCCTCCACATGTTGTTTGTTTGCCCTCCTCATATTCCTTTTCTTCTTATTCTTCTTCCTCTTCTTACTCTTCCGAATTGTCTGGCATTACCGCTGTTACAAGGATCACTGACAGACGTATCACGATGATCTAACCTGATTTCAACGTCCCAATCTCACCTTCAATCGTACAATGTACTGCGGTGAGCATGATCACCTTAATTGAGGTCTTAGTCTTACTGTTCATGGCTGACTCCCTGCTGTGCCGAAATGGAGAAAGGGAGGGATTGACACGCGGGAGCCACCGGCATGGGAGAAATCGTTGAGGAAGAGAAAGAAAATTATGAAAAGAATGAAAGAGGAAGAGGTCATTCCGATCTGGTTGGAGGAGGAGGATGTGGTTAGCGAGAAGGTGGCGGAGTGTAGTGGAGAGGTTAATGAGGTGGATAGTGCACTCGAAGCGGCGAAGGGGGACGGAGAGTGGAAATGGGCGTATCATCCCGACGAACGATTAGTACGTTCCTCCGCTACATCCTACTTCTTGGCATCGCAGGTCGTGCATCTGAGATTGCGCGTGTCGTCGCGTGGACAGCTAAAAATCGTACCTCACCGGTCAAAGCCTAGCAACCTCGTATAACTGATAAGTATGGCTCAACGTAGCGCGCAACTGTTGAAACGTTGAGGTCTTTGCAGGCCAGCATTGGGCAGTTATGTAAAACAAAATCAAATTCAATCTCAGCTGCTCCTTGATAGCGATAATCAGATGAGCTTACCATCATATCATTTCTGAAGACTCAACGTACCAATTTGCTGCTCTCACCTCCCTGCTTTCATGATCATGCAACATAATGAAATACCACAAACACCAACACCACTCACTCGTTATCTGACAAACTATGAGACCTCAGAAGTGCAAACATTCAAGCGGGATAATGCTGCGATTCGGACCAGACTTTGTGTGGCAGAACACAGACACCACCGCAAATTCTCTCTGCAAACATGTGCTATCACCAACAAGTCAAGCACAACTGCTCAATATATATTAGTAGAACTTGCCCACCTAAAGGCACATGCAGATACAAATAAATTAAAGGATGTGCATATGTAACAATATCTATTGCTATATCAAATTAATTCCAAATATTCAGATGGACCAATGGGCATGGATATTGGGTTGAAGGTCATTTAACATTGACTGTCGCCTCAATCTCATGCCATGTGCGTTAACCTTGTCTAATCAATATCACTCATAATCACTTAATGACTGCATGGACAGTAAATGTCTACATTCACCGAGCATTGGATGCACACCTGTTTACCTTTGTTCTAGATGACACCATTATCAAGAATGTTAAGAGGAGGTTGCACCTCAACTCTTCTGCAAGGAAAGTGGCAGAAAATGTATCTTAACGGTATGCATTTGAATACTGCATTCTATTATGCAGTCTCATTCAATATCAGGAGCTTGATAAAGAAATGCCAACCAATGGTTGGCCAGTCACTCTTATAGCTACCTCATACTGTGATGAATCTGAGGTGATCATTGTTCACAACACAGAGAAAGACAAAGATGGTCATCTTTGTACTGCCAAGACCTTCAAAGTCTTCAGTAATCTGCCTGCCATACCCTTCACAACAGCAGCAAGTCCTGTTTTCATATTGGCAAATATGGGAGAGAAATGGAAGGCCTGGACCCCAGATAAACAGGAGTGGTGTCAGCAGAATTGGAACAGCAAAACATGGGATTGTTTCACTCAAGGTGTTTCACTGATTGAGCATTATATAGACCTTGCAAAGATCCCCAAGGACTTCAAGAGAAGAGCAGGGAAGAAGTCATACTCATGGCTATGTATGGTTTACCAGAGGTCAGATATGACTATTTGCTCGAAAAGTATAGTGTGGAGAAAACACCCATTGAAGCTGCACAGTCAAACCCAAACAAAGAGAATTATACAGATGAGGAGAAGAGTGATTTGGGTGATGATGAAGAGGAAGGTGATGAGGGTGACAAGAAGTCCTCGGATCATACCTAGTACCATGACGCTATTTGGCTGTCTGAGGGGTGTCCTTCTGCAAGGTTGTCCATGTGTTCTATAAGGGTGGGGTGTAGGCCTTTCCAAAATGTAAGGCAGAGCTGAAAACTATCAGAGTACTTGGCTTGCTTAACCAGGGCCCTAAACAAGTCAATATACTCATCCAAGGATTGCTTACCCTGTTTGTACTGATCTTTGTCATGGAGGATCAGCGCTGTGGCCTTAGCTGGGTTCTAGGAAAAGAACTTATCTCCAAACTCCTGTTCAAACTTGGTCCAGCCCGCAAACCCTGCAATGCTACTTGAGCATCAGAACACCCTCATTGCATAGGTGGCTGCCTATCCAGACTTCATATGGAACAGGATCCATGCAATTTTTAGCTCATCAGAAAAAAAGTCATTTCTGCAGAACTATATATAAGTGATGCATAATTGGAGGAAATGCTCTCCAGATGCACGGTCACCATCATATGCATTGGAGAGTGCTGGACAGGGAATATTGGCATGTTCCTGCACTGGAGGGGCTGGCCCCAAAGCAGAAAGGCAAGAGATTGGCAGTGGAAAAGCAGGAGGTGCAGCCTGGGCTGCAGAAAGGCACTCAAGAACATCCAGAGGGAGTCAGAGAGAGGAGAGTTTGAAAGTGTGTAAGAATAGAAAGGTTTGGGTGAAGGTGCACCTGGGCTTCTAATTGGAGCAGGCAAGTCCAGGCATTATTCTGTGGAGCCAAAGCCTTTGAGGATGGATCTGAAGGAGCAAGCTAAGGCATAGAATACAAGGTTTAAATCTGGTGGAGAGGCAACAAATAGGAGCTTAGATGTTTAGCAAGCTATGTGGGGCCTCCAGACTGTTGGAACTAGAACTATAGCAGCAATACTAGATGTGACCAACACCTAAAATAACACATTGTAAGTCTTTCAATCCTCAGAATGTATAAACGGAACTGTATTTGTATGTACCTAGAATAACACATTGTAAGTCTTTCAATCTAGGTACTAGCGTATTAGTATATGTGAGTGTAAGTAATTCTATGAGTAACGCACTCTCAGAACGTATAAATGGAACTGAGGGTGCTGGTAACATGTGGCTGTATATATACAAGATTGGACAAAGCAACTGTGCCACTGAGGGTGGCCACGGTGCCTGTGTTTGCAGTATTTTCTGTGTCGTCACACATATCACACCTGCAACACTCTAACACAGACCAGAGATAGGAGACTTGTTCTGCTGTAAGGGTGACCTCTGGAGGTTGTGGCTAATCACACAACTAGCAGAGGGGAATACAAAGTATATTAATATATGTATAGTAAATAAGTATTAGTAGTTGTGCAATCCAAAGAGAACAAGTCTAAAGATTCACTCTACCAGACATTGAAGAAAATAAAGGTAAGTCACATGATACCTAAGTCACATGTCCGGGTCACATGTCCAGGTCACATGTCCAGGTCACCTGCTAGGATCACATGTCTGGGTCACCTGCTAGGATCACATACCTAGATCACATATGCTGCTGAGTCTGAAAAGATGGGAAAAATAATGGCTAAATGGTAGGAATTTCCCCTCATTTGAAACCCAGCCCAACTTGACGTTTGAGGAAGTCTGGCATCAGACTGAGTAATTCAAAGAAGAGTGACTGAGGCAAGGAAATATAAGTGAAAAGGAACATTCCCTGATACTCAAGAAGTAAGTGCCTCTGACTATTTTACTATTGCCAACTGGTCTGGGTTTTCATCAGAGGTCTGGGCTATGGCCAATAGAGCATAGGTGACATGGAGTTGCATAGGGGGTTGCTGCATGGTCATGGTTACTTGTGTGTGAAGGTTGCTATGTTTGCAGTGGGTGGAATTGCGGAGTTTGGTAGTATCTTGCTTGATGGGGTATTTTAAGGTCTTCCCTTTGTTTTTAAAGTTTGGCAAGAACTGCCCTTCTTTTTCACTACCTTTCCAGTAACAGTATTTGATGGTGTAACTATTTTGTTGGCAGTTTGGGTTGATACTTGCAGAGTAAGTGCACAAGTCTGGTGTTCTCAAGCTTGCTCAAAAGCTTGGTTTCTAGCCAATCATCACCACTATCTGTCTGAGCATATGTACTGGCCTTGGAGGGACCATCAGAGATTATGTACTTGAGAGCCTCTTCCATTTCTGAAACAATCCTGGCATTGATTTTGTTAAAGAACATATGGATTGTCTGCAATTTTGTAAGTACATTAAGCACTCTGTCTCACTCAAAAAAGATCCCACCCACCTGAATGAGTGCCATCCTACTAGTAAACCACATAGCAACTTTTAATTCTGCACTATAGTTTCTGGATATTCTAACTGCTTGTTGCCATGATGTTGTTACAACACAACAAAAAGATGAGACATCCAAACATGGTGAGGTCCTCCTATTGCAACATCACAATGTCTTGCATTGTGTTGTGCATCAGCATTGTTAATGATTCCACATTAGCTGATTCAGATTCTAAGAAAGAGATGAAGAACAGCTATCTATCTGTGTTGAAAGTGAGCACTTACCAATTCTGACCAGTTATAAAAATCTTTGTTACATCAATGTTTTGCATAGCCTGCCCAAGTTTGTGGACTTTCTTGATAGCAGAGGCAATCTGGACTATGTCAGATCAGATAGTGCATTTGAAAATGATTTTTGGGAGATGAGCTTGTAAAAGAGAAGATTGGCTATGCTGGTAGGAATGTGTTTGCATGCTTGGTAGCTTTGGCTTCAGATACATGTCAAGAAGAGTCTCAGAATCCACATGATATGCATGGACAAAAACTAGGGCTGATTAGATTATACATGTCAGTTAACCTCAATGACATGAAAGGTGTTTCAGAGCATACAATCATTGTTGAATGACCAGGTGGTGAACGTCCAAATCAGAAAGTATAATCCAGTGCATAATTTTGTTTATGCCCATTGCCCTGTTCTGCTGACCTTATAATCATATAAGGGATGTACAGTCATCAAATCTGGTTGCATCTACTATTTCTACACCATCTTTTGTGTTGAGTTATTCCACATCTACAGTTGTGACAGGACTCTCACTTAAAGTAATGTTACCTATGTTTCATCTATAAAAAAGACCATATCATGTCTAGCAAGGTATGTGTTACATAACAGTTATGAGCCATGTATGGTGATACTGGGCTGCTAGGAGCCATGTAAAGCACCACTTGCAGGGTATGAACCATGTCTGGTGATACCAGGCTGCTAGAGGCCATGTAAGACACCACCTGCAGGGTATAAACCCATGTCTGGTGATACTAGGCTGCTACATCTTATACATAGTATTAGAAAGCAGGTGTCACCATGTATAAGACTTCCAAGCAGGTACTTCACATATATGGTATATGGCTGCCAGATATAAGTAACAATATATACTTGAATATCTTGACTTATGTTACATCAGAGTTTGACAGATTATCAGTCCTGAAAATTCTCTTCCTTACCAAATATCAGGTTGTTTGCCAACCAAGTACCCTATATCTTGTTTTAATACTTATGGTATAATTAGTGTCCTTTGGACTAGTGATAATTATCTCTAATTATAGACTTTATTTGGCAAGTCATGCATGAAGTTGCAAGTTCAAATCACTAGTGTTGTAAAAATATAAAGTCCAGTATAAAAGCAAGCCTGACATGACACACTAGTTGGCTATATCCTGGTTACAACGCCTTTATAATAATAATAATAATAATAATCAATAAGCTCAAGATGTTAATCTGATAATGTAAAATTCTAAGGTTGCTCAATTTTGGCAAACATGACCCATATATAGTACTTGAACCATACATGGTATACCTTCCTGTCAAAGCATACCTGCCTAGTATAGCACTTGTATTGTGTCTGGTGACATACCTGGATGGTATGCCAGATATATCCAGGTAGCGTAGTTGTATCAGCTATAGGGTATACCTGGTACTGTTATTTTTGTAGATGTTGGTCTTTGATTCTACTATATTTCTGGGCAGTCTTTGGTGCTTGGCTTTTGGTGCTTGGTTTTTAATACATAACAGAACATACTTAGCCACCTTAATGTTCATAAATTGACAGTATTCAGTGTGCAAGACATGTTACACAGACCCATTCCATGTGCTTTGTTCAACAGTCAGCAATGTCCTAAGAGACCATGTGCTATCATGGCCAAGGAGGAGAAGAAAGCTCAAATAATGCCCTGTAGAACTATAGATCTCTCTATCACTAGCATCATTGTATTGTTTAAAAATTCTGACACCTATGACAAATTCATGTCATTCCTCATTCAAAAAACTAAAGATTGTCCATATATGTATATAAATAATCCCAGAACTAGCTAGTCACTAGATATAATGTCCATTAGAGCAATGCCAACAGCAGATGAATAGATGTTGCCTAACTTAAACTTAAGCACAACCAATTCAGAAACTATGTAATTTCCTTCACGGTGAACTGATTTTTTGAACAGTGCTAATGACTCTCAATTACTCAGGTGAGGCTAACTAAAGGCATCTTCTTTGGTCAAATATATATCTCATCCAGTGGACATGATTGGTTCTGAGTATATGTACAAATTTTAGTTTGTTGAGAAAGGAAGAATGATATAGAAGAGTGACATGAACTCTGCTTAGGTATCAGAATTTATAGACAGTACACTTGTGCCAGTGACAGAGAGTTCTACTAATAGTTCTATAGGGCATTCTTGGATTGAGCTTTCTTCTCCTTCTTCACTACAACAGCAGGTGGTCTCTCAGGACATTGCTAACTGTTGACAAAAGCACATGGAATTGGTGTGTATAACATGTGGTGCACAGCTGAATTTATAGACAATACACTTGTGCCAGTGACAGAGAGTTCTACTTATAGTTCTACAGGGCATTCTTGGATTGAGCTTTCTTCTTCTCCTTTACTATGACAGCAGGTGGTCTCTTGGGACATTGCTGACTGTTGATAAAAGCACCTGGAATTGGCATGTGTAACATGTCATGCACAGTGAGGAGCATCCCCTTTTGAGCACCAAGATGGGTTGATATGTTGTCAAAGTGTCCATCATTTATCAAAAACCAAGCACCAAAGACTATCTAGAAATATGGTGGAATTGAAGAATTGTCTGATTTGATTTGCTGAAATCCAAGTTCTATAAGAACTTCGTGAAGGCATTGCTTCCATTGTCTGCCAGCTTGTTTAAGACTATATATTGCCTTTTTAAGCTTCCAGAATTTTTCTTTGCCTATATCAAGTGGTGCTTTCATATAGATTTTTTCATTTCAGTTTCCCTCTAGATAAGTGCCAATAACATCAATTTGATGTATATCAAGATTGAGAGAAGCAGCCATAGACAAAAAGACACAAAGACTAGTAAATTTTGCAATCAATAAAAAGGTTTCATCAATATCTACCTCTGGAATCTGTGAGAACCCTTGAGCTACAATGTGAGCTTTGTACTTGGTTCAATTTCTGTGTTCATCAATTTTTTCACAAAGGACTATTTTGCTTCCCACAGCCTTTTTACCAACTGGCAACTCATCAATTTCTTTTATAACTCCTTTATGATTGAGTTGTTTATACTCAGCATTAACCAACTTTTTCCATTCATCAGTGTTCACAGACTTTATAGCTCCATCAAAAGATGGTCCCACTAAGGCTATGAAAGCAATATATCCAGAATCCAGCAAAAACAAATCTTGATAGCATTTTGGAAGACAATGTTCATGTATTGAAGGTTCACGTTGAGGTAAATTATCCCATTTTTTGGATTTTTATAGAGCAGAGGGCACTTCTTGAGGTTCAGGCAAATGAATAGAAGTTCTCAGTTGTGACATGGCTGGATATTGCAATTCTTTGCTTAGACTTTGCCCCTCAGATGCACTGGCATAATTATCATCACCTTCAGTCAATTGACTGAGATCGACAGGCTAGGCTGGAATGCAAATTTGTCTTAGTATATCCTCTTCAGGATATAAGGCCAAATCAATTAAATTATTGATTTGCTCAGGTGGTGTTTGATAAAATTCTGGTTTAACAAGTACAAGTTCACTTGGAATATTGTCTGCTCCTACCCCTACTCTTCCTCTTCAACCTCTTCCTTTGTCACAACTAGGTACTGTTCCTGCTTAACCTCCTTCAGAACCTGCTATTTTTCCTCTACCTAATCAGAATTTTCATACTCCTCCACAACCTGTTCTTTTTGACCCAAATTTAATTCTTCCTTGTTCTTTTTTTGCTCCACCTTGTGTTTCTTCTACAGTACCTGCACCCCATTATCCACATACTGTTCATTGTCTACCCACTATTCTTGATCATACTGCTTTCTTTCTTCAAGTTCCTTCTCTATTTGTTATTTCTCCTTTATATGCCACACCTGTGGCTCCTCCACCTCCACCTCTTCATTCTCCACCTCCATCGCCTCCTGAGGTTCTGGTTGATCATTTCCTCCCCCTGCTCAGGCTCCTGATTATTTTCTCAATGTTCCTCCTCTTCTGCATGGTTGTCCCAATCTTTGAAACCAAAATTTTTGGCAAGACCTAACTATACATATCTGCATCTATGGAATAGCAGATGCTGGGAGCATTGACAAAGTCTGGTATCCCAATCAGAATCCCATGCGATTAAAGCACTACCTAGGCAAAAGAAGGATATGGCTTTGTATGATCTCTCTTCCAATCTCACAAATCTCAGGTAAAATGCACTGAAACAACTGCACATAAGGCTCAGACCAACCCCACACATACTTTCAAACATCAAGAAGACATTCATGGCCAGTTTGACATCAAACCTGATCAGGCAAGAAAAGAAGAGCAGCAGCACAACTATCTTGGTGAACAATGCCTGTTTCAATTTTCAAACATTAAATCAATTGGAAATATGAACTAAATACACTTATAAGAGTATAATGCTCACAGCTCCAGTAAAAAATAGTAGGCAAAGAACGATGGAGTCCAAAATGTTGCACAATAACAACAAAATCAATTTCTGTTCCAGGATCTGATGTCAATGCATACTGATTCCTCACATGATTATGATTCCACACCTTGAAAACAGAGGGATACTCAGAGCAAAATCAGTTTTTGACAGCAGCATTCAAAGAACAATGACTGAATTGGATGGACATTGAAAGAAGACATGTAATCTCACTTGTAGACAAACATAAAAGGGACTAAATAAATATAAATTGAGTGAGCATGCAAATAGAAACAAGAACAAAATTGACTGTCAATTCTTCAAATTGTGTCAATAAAATAAGCTAATTCTTCAGGGTTCTCTTCAGGAAGGCATAGAATAGAGGAAAAAAAATGTTGACTGGGGTGGTTGTTCTGAATTGTGTCAGATGCTAGTGAATAAAACAAAGCACAAACAACCCAAGACTTGTTCCTGCTATGATAGTCAAATCTCACATTGTTAAACAACAAAGAGTTGCAAGAAAAAGAGGTATGGGTATAGAGTAAACAGAAGCACTCAACAAGTGTATTTTTCATTTTCCAAGCTGACATCAGAGTTACAAGCATGCAACAATAGATAGAAGTACTAGAAAATGAAACAAGTCTTAAATATGAATGGGATGAATCATCAAAAAACAGGGACAGATTTACATTACAAATGTGGATGCAGAGGATGAGAAATAGGATAAAAAATTGCCACACAATGTGAAAAACCAGACGCCTGCTAGCGGACTTTTCAGTTTACCAACAGAAACCCACTACTAAAGTAGGGGGAGTTATTCAGTTGAGGCTGAGCAAAGAAATCCTTTCTGGTCAAATACATACCTTGCCTCATCATTAAATCTTGTCCAATAGACATGATATCTAGCAATTGGTTTTGAGTATTCAGGTACAAATTTTTAATCTGTTGAATGAGGAATGATATCAAAGGTGACATAAGCTCAGCATAGGTATCAGAATTTACAGACAATACACTAGTGCCAGTCATAAGAGTCCTGCTTATAGTTCTACAAGGCATTCTTGGATTGAGCTTTCTTCTCCTCCTTGATTACAATGACAGGTGGTCTCTTGGGACATTGCTGACTGTTGATAAAAGCATGCAGAATTGCTCTGTAAGTGCAGATGACAGAAAATCAAGAGAAGAGATTCAAAGTGCAGATGAGAGGAAATCAAGAGCACTTTGAATCTTTTTGGTTACCTATATCTTCTATCAGTCACTTCAATTGTTGGCATCTCTGGAACCATCTCAAACCACATTATGTCCTCAGAAGAGATTTTTCTGATATTGAAGCTTTATATAACAAAAAAGTCTCCACTTTACACTATAGCTCAATTGACAATGATACAATGTTGCCACACCATCAGGAACATAGCAAACACCAGAAGTCAAAATAAACATTTATTAAGGCTGAAAACTGTAAGCCTCCTGGTAAAACAAGTTCCAGCAACAATATCCCCTAAAATACACCAAAAGAAATACAGAACAGACTGGGTCAAGGACTATACTAGGCTATACACTCAATAAGGGTCCAACTACTGTAATGGGAGGGAAGCATGGGACTGGCAAAAGCACCGGAATGGCATCAATCTGGCAGAAGCTAGATCAAAGAGAGATCTGATCTAAGAATAACCAGATTGGGATGTTAGCTGAAAGGAG
>JAGGAP010000766.1:0-12769 GCA_017657235.1 Termitomyces sp. T73sscA
GAAACAAGAGGGTATGGTCCGAAAACTTGATAGCGAGAGTAGGTGGAATCTAGGTCATAGGAACATATTCTGCTGATGCATCATAAGACGTGCAAGCACAATCAACCGCGGACATCAATGAACGATGCTGATGTTCCATGGAACTCTGGTCTGTCAAAGCATGTTGTATTTCCGCGCAGTAGAATAATACAGAACTAATATATCAAGCTGAAGTTCAGACCGAAAGAATAAGTTTATATTCAGTAATGTAAATCTACAACATACCTGAAGTTCAGACCGAAAGAATGTCTGAACCTCAGGGAATAGGAGGGTTTTATACTAATCATAAGCTTGACATATTTATGATAATTTCATGATTGATTGTCTATTGATGTCATAGTGAAATAATTCAATACATACTAATTATGACATTGTGACGCACGTAGTGATTTGTCGCTTTCCTCAACATGGTTGCCCACCATGAAAGCAGCTGAAATATGTATGTTATTGAAGATAGATGTGCAATGGCTAGACAAGATACAATGTAGCTCAGTTTTGTGCACATCAAAGTGGAACAAACTAAGCACTAATCACCTAGACGAGATACAAAGTAGCTTGGTGTTGCAAATAAGTAATGTAATAAAACACAACATATGGTAGCTCAACATACCTCAGTTTTGTGCATGTCAAAGTGGAACCAACTGAGGTGTGACAAATAAAATAAACATATTCACTGCTGGCACCAGAAGATATTTCTATTGGAAAAAGTGTAAAAGAAAGCTGTTAAGCCATTTCCAGTATGCCATTTTCTAACAGAAAGTGTCTTGAAACAAAGGAAAGTACCTCTTTCCATCAGAAATTGGCACATTAGAAATGGCATAACAGCTTTCTTTTCCACTTTTTCCAGTGGAAAAATCTTCTGGTGCCAGCAGTGATTCATCGTCGTTGCAGCTGAACCCACGTGACTGAGAGCGATATGGCCCTACGCATTCAATGCAATCACTCCTTGACACTCCCACTTGTGGGGAGGCAGAATCTCATGGCCTTTGTGAACTTCCAGTGTTTTTTATGGAGTAAGGCTTTGGTAAATATGTCGGTGACCATGTCTTTGGTAGGTACATAATGTACAGCTGCTTCACCTTTGGATATCAAAGGGAATGGGCTGTTGTGGCACATGGCAAAACTGAGGTCTACCTTGAACAGTCATGTGTGTATTTTATCAAAGTCACTGAGCTTGCCCACTCAGTCCTGGCACCCCTACTTAAACAAGATAGAGTACAGTAGTCTTGATATTGAAAGTAACCCCTGGTCTTGTTCGATACTTTGTCTTATATTTTGTGTTCCATCTCTTGAAGATTATTTGGGTAAAGAACCTTTCCTGATATGTCAGAATGACTACACCACTCAACAAGAACTTTTTCCTGAGCTGACTCAATGAGCTGATTCTGCTTGTTGGCTTCCATGTTACCAATGTTGTCCTTGGACATGTTTTCTTATTGTGCCTCAGCATAGAGTAGATACAAGTGTATCAAACCTGAGTATTCCTTGCAGTGTCTTTGAAATGGACACATATTCTTCATTAGCAAGACCTGCAATAGCAATTTGAATGCAGGCTTCATATTTGGCAGGATCAGCAACAGGGCGCAGAGTTGGACATTTCTTGGATGTCATAGTGTCAGAAAAACCTTCACTTTCTTTGTTGGTCAGGGACTTTATCAATCTCCAACCTCAATAAACTGAGGACATTTTCAACAAAGTCGCGTGTGCTTGCCGTGTCGCGTTTGTTTATTTTCAAAACTAACAAACAAGACAACAGAAGCCTATTAATACTCCGCTCCGGCATTGTACGGCACATGTGACAAATGAGTGAAAAAAACCCTCTCGTCCTCGCTGTGAAGGGACTCGATGAATTCTGGGTATTTTGCCCCAATTCGACTTGGAGAATATTTGAGTATACAAATTATAAGAACTGAGAAAAAGATTGCAGGAGAAACATCAAGAATTGCCATCACATCAGAGGGTGTTGACTAGGGGGCCTGTCGACTGCGCGGTAGGGCATAGTACCCATGATTGAAATCAACTTTCAATCAGGACAGATTTATACAGTGCGACAGGATTGTGAGGGCGTTCAGGCAGAACATAAGTGAAATTAATGAACAACCGCGGCCGTGGTGTTATCAGCGCGTGATTTGACCGAATTATGCACATGGAGCTACAGACATGGCCATACTTTGGTATCCCATGAACGTTGTGTTTACTTATCAGGAGAATTGTTCTTATGACCTATTTGGTTTTTGGACTCCGAGGATACCCTTGGTACTTAATAAAATTGCACTCTATTTTCGATATCTGATATCCACCTCCACTTGTTCACACCTCCCAAGGATTCGTGTGGGTTCAGTTCATCAGTCGGCTTTCTCTGAGCACTCTGAGGCACATCTACTCACCAAGTCATTTTTGATTCTTACAGTTTAGCTTATCTTGATTTCGCGATGCCTCCCACAACACCATCCAAGTCATCGGAATTTATAAAAGTATAATTGAGGCTGTCTTTGTTCTTCATCTTATCGATTTTTGTACGTTCAGGCCAATACGCGTTGCGTTCTCAAAGAAGCCGTCCACGTTAAAGTCAAAGCCAGCGATCTTTTGAATTTCCCTGAGCACAAGGACCGAGTGTATACTCTCCCAATCGGTTATGAAGTCGTCACGCAAGGCAATGCCACTCAAGCAGTTTTGACAGTTCGTCCATGGCTCGGAAACATCCATCAAGTATCTGATTGCAGTTTGTTCGACAGGGAACAATGGAACCTTTAAGCACTAGCAATGCTTCGTATCGAATTATGGGAACCTTGAATCTCACGGTGTACGAAAAAATCGAGGACGCGGAGATGATTGACTCGATCCCCCACTCAAAGCTTCGCGCTATTTCTCTCGTCCCTCCTGGATACAATACGTCCCAACCCTTACCCGTAAGCAAACTAGGCAGGTTGAATACCCCATTAGTAACTCCTCATACTATGTGATAGAAAAATGCAATTGTCCGCGTCAAGGAACCCTTCCGGAACCTGAAGGGAAATATAGTAGCATTACCATCTGACCTGCTGCAGATCACATCTGAACGACCCTTTTCTCCTCGTGTACGTACCCTTTATCATGATCCATTGAAGAATATTGTTCATACCGTCAACTTCTAGATGCAGATGGAATTAAAAGGAGACTCATTCCCACTTTCCACAGCATGCTATCGTGCAGTGAAGGTCATGAAAACCAGTCGTGACCTCGAAGTCTATAGTATTCTCAGAGTCCTTCAACAGGATTTGGCAAAGGTAGAATAGATAGTTTCACCGCGTTATCTCAATGGCCTGGTTCTTTTATCAAGATAGTCAAAGAAAGAGTATGTTTCAGTAACTGAATTACTAGTGCGATACGGCACAATCATAGAACAAAAATATCTGAGGCTTGATTGACGCACTGACCCTAGCCACGAGCAAAAACTTCCTGCCTGTGAGATTGATTATCAGAAGAGCTCCTAAATAAGTACGATGTGAGCCGAAGATACGCCACAGTCGGCATACTCACAAGATTTAGGTTGCGCTCCGACTTGCCATGTTTCCATTGCTTACGACATGTGATGTACACTTAGCTGGAAACTAATCTTGAACTGAAGAACTTTTTCCCACAAACATTCCAGACGTACCTGCACACTCCGATCCAAGAAAAGCCCCTTCGGAAGTAGTCGGCCGGCAGCGAGGAGAACCTTTATATAGCTCAGGTCACTATCGATTGAATTAACGATGTTTGGAAACTGGATTTTAACTGCTACAGGCTCAGGACATCCTGTAGGGGATGCAGAAGTTGTCAGGACGGCACCGTGGACTTGTCCGATGGATGCGGCGGTAAAGGGAAGCCTTTCAAATGATTGAAAATTTTCAGCCCAGTTAGGATCGAGAGAACTCGTCATGACTTGCTAGATCAGCAATGTTCAACTCAACCAGAGGGTACAAATCTGTAGCAACGGAGCTCCATCTGCCAGTCGGGCATGTAGTGAGCGTTATCTTGTACTCTTCGATAAATCTGGTCCACTTCTGCTGGTAAGAAGGGAGTGTCTAAAGAGGTAATGTAAGTATTTACGGACGTCGTTGGAAAGAGTAGTCGACCTTGAATACTAAGGAATTGTCCCAACTTCAGTGCGGCCCCTCGCATCTGTGACAATTTAGAGACTAGTCGCTTGATGTTGGCTTCCGTCATGAAGACTGATGATGGTCCGTCTGATGACGCGCCGCTAGTACGACGAAGAAGTTCTGAAGCTGCACCATAGCCGAGTGAAGCTGCAAGACCTGTGGTACCATCGTTGAGCAAGAATGACTGAAGAGACGTGAGTACCAAAGGACATGTACATGCCTCCATAGTAGAACAATCTCCCGATACGCGATGATGGGACTTTGGATGATTGGAGATTTCGAATGGGGGTGACAAACTCTTCATTCTGTACCGTAGGGTTGTTCATGGGTCTGAGAAAAGTAGGTTGAGTTGTTAACATGAATTTTGCCTTGAGACTAAGCACCTTTTCTAGTGAGTTTTGTAGGATAGCTTCGGGTAAATTGGCATGGGAAACTGGGGGTTTCGAGGTCGAAATCAATCTTGGAGTGAGTAAATCTGCTTTTCCAGCCTCGCGTAATGATATAGATGGGACTTCGCTCGATTCTAGCTGCGGCACAGTCTCAGCGGCTGTCGAACCAGGAAGAATGTTTTGTACTCCAGTTATCCTTGGGACAGTCGACTGGGTAGGTTCAACCGGTATATCTACAGTAACCCGTGGATCTGTAAGCTCCAAGTTCGACGCGTTTTGTGCTTTTGATGTTCCTGGTCTGGGTGGTTTTTCCGGTTTCACAGCTTCATGGCGATGGTTGCAGCCATGCAGTGGTTTGTGGCGCGACTTGAGAGACTCTATGCTGGACAACATGGGAGAGGATATTGACAGTCGAGTTGCGAAAGTAACTTTTCGTCGGCGTTTGTTTGTGTAGCGGCTGTGACATATTCATTACCCTCGTGATTCTCAGACGGCCTCATTACTTTCTACCTACCGTTCCGGGTATTATATAGCCGACAATATAACTAAAAAAGACTACCTACCCGTAGACAGCTCTTCATAATAACAGGACTTACGCCAGTTCCGTTTGTGTGGAGACTCTGAACCATTGCGACGGCACGGTCACTGACTCTGCCGTTACATATTTTGAACTCTTCAAAGTCCTACTAGCTTAATTAAAAACTCCTTTGGCTCTCGAGATCTCGGTACACTTCAGTCTGATCAACTGTGGTCCCTCCAGTCCCGTGAGTCACGACCAAAATTTTAGTAACTAACCATGTCTACTAGATACTCTCTGCGAAACAGGCTCTCAGGTAAGCATAACCGCCCACTGAGCCCAACAGCAATACATAACACTGGGCCTCTCCAACGCCCGAGCATTCCAGGGGCGTTAGACGAACCCGAACAATCGCCTCTATCTGATGCCCCGGACTCAGGATCCCACATCAGACGTTCCACGAGTGCTGATACCACCGTGATGCCCACCAATATGGAAGTGGATGCGGCTGAGCTTCAGGCCAGTGGAAACGCCGTACCTATAAGGCACGACGAGAGGGACACAAGTTTCACCATGAAGGCTATGCAACTCCAAGTCAAATCATGGCCCTAGTCAGGGAGCACATTGAAAGCCTTATTAGAGGAGACATTAATGAGGAAGGATGCTGAAGCAAAGCAGACATATATACTGACTGCTTCCTGACAGAACTCCCAAAGACTACAGATGATGTACTCATCTACATTTACCACTGAATCAGGCTAAAGAACTCCTCACAAGTTGTCAACTTGCAAGGGTACTCTGCTCCAAATAAGTTCTATGAGCTGTGGAAGAAACTGCTAGAGAAACATCTAGCTGCAGTGCAGCTACATCCCTTGACATCTGAATTTGCCTTGCCTGCCTTCTGTATTTTAAAACACTGGGAAGGCATCCCTGATTTCACAGTCCTGCCATGGTAGGTAAACAATTACCAACTCCTCAATCAGAACACAATCTGGGACACTTTTCTGCTCTCTAGAGTTGACAATATTCTCACTGACTGCAGAAGAGGCAAGATCTTTGAAAAAATAAACATGAACAATGCCTTCTTTCAAATGAAAACTCATCAGGGTCATCTGCCATGTATACCTCAATAATATAATTGTCTGGTTGGGTACTGTTGAAGAACATGAAGAAACCTTGAAAAGATCATGGAGGCCCTCCAGCAAGCAAACCTCTTTTGTAATCTGTAGAAGTCCTTCTTGTTTGCCTCTGAACTTCATTTCTTGGAACATGTCATGTTGAAGGATAGTGTTCAACCCAATCCATGCAAGGTTGACAAGATTGCCAAATGTTCACCCACCACCACCACAAATGTCTGAGGGTTCCTCAGGCTTGCATGCTACCTCTTACCTTTCATCCCCACATTGGCCAAACACACAAGTGTGCTTATGCCACTCACAAACAAGGAGTGTGACAAGATTTTCCCAACCTAGATCAGCAAATATTAGCAAGCATCCAATGCTATATGCCACATTGTGATTGGCTTAGAAATACTAATTTTTATTACAACAGATGCCAGCAATTGTAGAATGGGTGCAATTTTGAGTTTTAGCAAGACTTGGAACTCTGCATGTCCAGTAGTGTACAACTCTTATTAGCTGAACACAGTACAGCAAAACTGCCCAACTCACAAAGAAAAAACTACTGGCTATAGTCAAGGCCCTGAAAAAGTGGTGCACCAGCCTCCTAGGAATAAAGCTTGAGGTTTATATGGACTACTGTACCCTCAAATACTTCCAATTCACAAAAGCAGATGTTGCAGCACCAGTCTTGTCTGGCAATTCTTTTGGCCAATTTTAAATTTGACATCATATACATGTGGGGTGAGCACAACCTTGCCACCAATTTGCTGTTTAGAATGCCAATATTGGCTTCCAAATGCAGGTTTGGCAACATGTGTGCTTGCTTATACAGGTTCACCTGCAAAAACTAGAAGCTTGGCTGCTGGGGCTTTACAAATCAAGACCAACAAGGGCATACTTGTGAAATTGTTGCAGGCTATGAGGGCAACTTGTTTGCACAACATGTTTAAGATGGCATCACTAAAGAAAGCATCACAGGTGCCAAACTCAACAATGGCCTTCTGTATCTTGGGAAATGCCTGTTGATCTCTAGCAGCACTTGCATGCACAAACTGCTTTATAATATAGCCCACAACATGCTTGAGTACTATAGATTTGAAAAGAGCTATGCAGCCCTATGTGACTTATACTACTAGCTGCACATGAGATGCAACCTGGAGCAGACTTACATTTGTTCCTGCATCCCCTGCCAAAGGAACAAGAACTACACAACAAAGCCAACAGGTTCCATAGACCTGCTGCCTGTCCCCAACAAGAGATTCTCAGTTGTTGGAATCAATTTCATTGGTTTTTTGCTGGAGGAGAATGGATGACCAATTTGATGGGCACAGAAATATGCCTTGCTGACATGCACTCAAGAGACTCAGCAGTGCAGATTGCCTTAGTACTGTTCAACAAATGGTACTGTGAGAATGGACTCATGACCCAGATTGTATTGAACTAGGACAAATTCTTTGTTGCTGAACAAACTCATGGGTGTCAAGCTCAAGATGTTAACTTCTTACTATCCAGAGACTGACAGTGGCAGTGAGCACACCAATAAGACCATTGTTCAAGCCATACACTATTTTGTAGACTATAATCAGAAGTCAACTCCTCAACAGGTTTCTTGCCATTTCAGCTTAAGATGGAGCATTCTCCATGGATCATCCTCTCATTGGCACTTCTACTGGCTAGGCCATCAAAGAACAGAAAAACTGCCAACAATATTATTGCACAAATTACAGAAAGATGTTACAGAAAGACCAAGACAACCTCCTCAATGAATGGAGAGCAGAGATGAAGGTTTACCAAGTTGTGGACCTTGTGATACTTGCAACCAAGCACTATCACAAGGAGTATAAACAGAAGAGTAAAAAATGTATGGCAAAGTTCATGCTGTAAAATAATGGTCCATACAAAGTAGTGGCCACCTTCTTAGAGAAAAATCTGAGTGTACTTTATGTGTCTCTAATAATAAGAAATGCACTTTTCCAGGACTCCACACTAGTTTGCTCAAGTTCCACATCCTAAGTACACTTGCCCTGGGCCTGTTGTGATGGAATACAGGGCTACTGATCATTATGTTATTGATAAAATAATCAACAAATGTAGGTGGGGCCATTGATAAACTCCAAATTGAGCTAAGTGATATCTGAGTAGGCAGCAACTTGACCTTTTGAGCAAATAGTTTGCAAGAGTCCTGGATAGGTCCCAGAAACTTGCTATAAAATTTAAAGCCTGTTGGGTATAGACAAGCTATAAACCATCAGTTGCCAAGAGAGATTGGCAAGAAATGCTAAAGTAAGGCAGCAAGAGATGGAAGATGCTTAGCTACACAGAGCTACTAGACCCTAGCTGTAAATGCTAGGTGCAAAGGTTTGTAGGCAAAGCACCAAGGCATTGGCAATGTAAGACTAGATGTGCCTGAATAAAACTGCAAAAGCTAAGAGACAAGGCACTTCAAGGGATGAGAGCCAAGAGAGAGAGAGATGCTCAGACAACTTAGAGGAGTAAAGTTTCTCAGAGATTGGAACTCTGGTGTAGTTGTGGGCAGAACTGTGTCCAATTTTTCTGTGTTGACTACTGACAAAAAGAAAAGTATTTATACAAAATAAAGACAAAAACTTGTCAAAGTCACCAAGAGCATAAGCAATGCATAGAGGCAATGTATGAGGAAAAGGTAGGTAAGAGACCATGAATTATACTAAAAACATTGAAATGAAAGAAGACCAGAAATAGAAGGATCAGCAAGTCTTTGCTGACCATTAATAGACCAAGCCATTTGTCTTAGAGAAATACCATCAAATATATAGTTGGCAGGGAGTTTGATAGAACATCAGTGAAAGACTGAAACAAATGATCTTTTTGAGCTATCTGTTTATCAACTTGGAGCTTCTATCATTCCATCACTTATCAGTTTGGACATATTAGAAATAGTGGAAGATGTAAACATGGGAGACTGCCTATTGACTTTTTGGAGGCAGGCAGCAAGGCAGAAATGAATCATGTGCTCTGTTCCATGGTTTGGTGGAATGTTTCAAGAGGCATCTTCCAGTTCTTTTACTATAGTAGTCAGGAAGAGAAGTAGAGAGTGCAAAATTATACTGAGTCCTAGTGGCAAGATTCTATAGGGAGACTTATATGTGCTGGACCAAGTGGGGGCTCATCATCTCCTCTTGAATGTCTTCAGTCAACTGTTGGTCACATGCAGGACTATGTGCTGCATGGTCTGTGCATGGTTGGGAAGGTATAAATCAGCTGGAAAACCATTGTAGACTTGTTTGCAACCTTGCTCCTTCTATTAGCTGCTTAGGATGTCCACTCCCACTCCTGCTACCACTGACAAGGCCAATGCCCAACTTTCAGCCTGAACCTTTATCTTTATTGCTAAGGCAACAATGTTTTTGGCACATATTGAAAGCATTGAGGTTTGTACATTGCAGCAACTAGTGAAAGGAGTGATAGAAGTATACAAGAAATAGGCAGTGTTGCAATTGGCTAGCATCACATGGCATTGAGAAGAGGAAGTGAGGCCTTGGTGCAAGGCTTGCTATTTGGAGAATATGGCTGCAGAGTAGCTGGAGTCTTTTGCTAAGTGCTTTTGACTTGCACTAGCAATGTTTCTGCTTACTAGTGACTAGGCTCTGCCAACACTACCCCAGCAGCTGAATTTCAAGGACAAATTGGCAGACCTTTTGTCTGAAGAGCTGCCAACAATGGTGAGTGCCCCAGGTGAGTTACTATGATGATATGGTCCTTTTAGCTATAGCTGACTTAATTTTGCTTAACCAATTGGAAGTGATGGAGCAGAGGATCCAGTCAAGCACCAAAAAGCAAGGGGAGCAGAGAGGGTGGCACATAAGGATGTCTACTAAGGAAGAGGTGTGGGCTCTGTTGGTAGAGTGGGAATATGTGCCGGAGGAGTTAGCATAGCTCAGATGACAAAGAAGAGGTTAGACAGGAGGAGTCTGAAGCAGAGGTGCTAGCAACTCCCAAGCCATTGGCAGCCATTGATATGTGAGCATTAACAACAAGCAGTTCAGAGCTTACATTATTAAGTCAATGCCTCCATCATGGACTTCTGTCACAGGCTCACTGGTGCATGAGACCTCTTCTGCTGATGTAGTAGTGCAACTTACCACACATGCCCTGTTGCTTTACAGTACCTCCACAATTTCTCCAGCAAAGTCAGCCCAAGCCCTTATAACACAAGCTAGCTTGCAAAATAGAAGTTCTCTAGTCTGTTCTAACCCCATTTGTAAGTGGACAAGCCACACCATCAACAAGTGCTTTTGTAAAGGAGGGGGCATGGAGGGGCAATATTCCAATTGGTGGAGGAAAGGACACAGTAGCAACACCTCAAGCACCATGACCTCAGGTATCTCTAATCAAAGTCCTTCTACAGTGCTGCAAGCAAACTCCACAGTGACATTGGCTAATAATGGCAACAACCCTCAATGTCTGGCATTCTCAACTCTGGCAGCACAGAGTTGGGTGAGAGGATTACCTATGCCAACGCTGCTGCAAGCCATTACTTTTTCACAAACAGAGAGGATTTTGTAACTTACAGAGAACCTGATGTGAATTGCAAGACAGGTGCAACAGCAAAGAGCACCTTTAACATTACTGATTGTGGTAGGGTTCAGAAGTGGATCAACTTCAATGGAAAAGTCATCAAGGTCACTTTTCACAATATGCTCCATGCACCTAAGCTTGACCAAAATTCCATATCCACTGGGTTGCTGGTTTATAAGGGCATCAATCTTGGAATCAGTGAAAATGGTGCAATTTTGCACACACTAGATGGCCACCCATTTATGCGCTGCCCCATGTCTGGCACAATGTTTCTTGTTGAATGCATTGCTTTACTGCCTGCAGCAATGGTGACATGCTCCCTCCATCCCCCTGTTGATATAGAGACCTGGCATTGCAGGTTGGATCACGTTAGTGAAATTACAGTCTATGAGATGGCCTGAGACAGTATAGTGGAGGGCCTAAAGGTCACAAAGATGTCATCACATGGCAAGTATAAAGATTGCATATTCAAGAAGCAAACCTGTCACTCATTCAATGCAGACATTGAACCAGAAGTTGAACTATATGAGATAGTTGCATTTTACAACTGGGGCCTAGTGTGAGTACAAACTATGGGCAGTAAATCTCTGATGGTTGTCACCACTGATCAAGCTGGTGCTAATTGTAAGGCTTGGTACCTCACACATAAGACAAAGGAGAACATACTTGTCTGCCTTGAATTTTTTGATGCGCACATCAAGACCCAGTATGAAAAGAGATTGAGATGCATTCAAACAAATGAGGATACAGAGTTTGTGAATGGGCTGTGAAAAGAGTATTGCAAAAAAAAGGCATCAAACACAAGACCACTGCCTTGCACTCCTCCTCAGCCAATGGCATGGTCAAACAGCAGAACCGTACAATCCTAGACCTTGCCAATAGCATGCTCAGTGACTCATGCCTTCCAGCCTACTTTTGAAAAGAAGCTACATTGACAGCAATTCATGTTCTAGACCTTGTTTCAAGTTCACGCTACTCTGAAAAGACTACCTATGAGATATGGACTGGATGCAAACCAAATGGCTCCTACTTGCGCCCTTTTGGATGCACCATCTATGCAAAGATCCTAAAAGAAGACAGAAGCAGCAGCTCAATGCATAGTCAGTCAAGGCCATCCTAATTGGTTACTATAGCAAGGGTGACTATAAACTTCTTGAACGCTCCATGAGATGCATCTTCTGATTTCATAATATGGTCTTTGAGGAAGGTCTAGCCTATCAGACTTTGCCAGACCCTTGTGATGGTCCCGCAGTAGACCTGTTTGAAATCTTTGGCATTGACCTGGATGAGCAAACTGGTGGAGACATTGTTTCTAGCGCAGATTCCACTATTCCAGCACAGACTGCACCACAATCTGCTCCCTTAATGCTGAGTGCATCACTGCCTTCACCTGCTCATGCTGCCTTACTTGGACCTGTTGTATAGCACTCTGCCTGACTTGCTGCAAAGGAGGTTCTACAGACACCACTAAGTGACAATCCATCTGACCTGGAAAGCAAGGATGAGACATACACCTTGATACCTGGGGCATTAGCAACACATGTGGTGGCCATGAGTGATACATGGATCCCAAGATTGTACTTGGAAGCAATGCAAAGACCTGACTTGTAGAAGCCTGCAATAGACACTGAAATGCAGAGTGTAAGGGGATGCTCCATTGTAAAAAGCCAAGCCAAAGCTTTGACCACTCAAGCCCACTACCAGGAGGGAGCAAGCATTGAGCAGGCACAGCAGCAGGCAGCCAGCAGGCAAGGACAGGCCACTAGCAAGGGGCAGAGCAGGAGGGCAAGGGCAAAGGACAGGGTTGTCACTGAGGAGCTTACAGTCAAGCTAGTGTGTAGACCCAGAAGCAATGCTATTGCTAGAACTGGGGATGTTTCATCTCTTAGTCCTACTTAGATACTACATTGGACATACTATAACTATGACATATTGACTAATAGGGCTGGTATGTACTAAGCACTAATGAGTAAGCAATAATCAGCATGAGTAAGCCAGCCAATGGCATAAAGGCCTGCTGACAAG
>JAGGAP010000767.1:0-12763 GCA_017657235.1 Termitomyces sp. T73sscA
ACAAGAGGGCACGAGGATTTACGGTGGAACTGTATGATTCCAAGTGACAGTTACTGGTGACCATGCCTTCCTGATTTCCGGGTACCACTGAAGATACCGTATGATTCGATTGGGACACGGACGGAGGGTCATGCGAGTCATGGAAGGAGAGACCAATTGAGCCAGCTGATCCACTTGCCTTGACCTCGAGTAAGAAATGCCAGAAGGAATGAATGGACGTGGGTGTCCATAAGATCTCTTCCCGATTCCTCAGCTCGAGATGAGAAGCATCATAAGAGGAATTGAGCACAAGAGTAGCGTTGCATTGATCCCAAGGATGTTTGCCTCGAACGGGAACCAGCCAAGCAGAACGAGAGTATGGCGCAGTTCGGTGCGGGGAGGTAATAGTATGGGCTTCGTCTTTGTGTAAGGTATCAATTTTAAAGGCCCGGGGAGATGAGAATATGATGACGGGTGAACATGAGGCTGAAAGTGAGCTCAGGAGAAGATTGTAATTTAGTGCGCTATTACCCCCTACCTGTGGTATTACTGCATAAAGAGAACCTTCCTCTATTGTAGACAATTGTTGAGACATAGACGTCAGATGCAGACTTAAAGGCATTTGTTCAGGTATATTATTGAACACAATGTTTAGATTGGTAGATTGGAATTCTTCCAGGTCCTTCAGAGAAAAAACATCAACTTGTTCAACAATCGGGGCACCCCAGTCCACGTCGGTCTGACGTTCCTGATCACATAGTCGATTTTCATGAAGGTTTTCAAGGAAAGGTGGGTACTGGACCAGTTCTGCTGAAGATTAAGTTCTCTTACTTGGTCACAACCAGAGGATCTTACTTTTAGTCTGACCAATTTTGATCAAAGGTGTATTTGCAACTGTGACATCTACCCAATCCAGAGAGTTAGGATGCGTAGCACGTATGAGTTTATATACAGTATGTAAGAGAGATTGTGGGGACTGTGTCGAGGTCGTGGAGTAATTGTGAACAACGAAGTCTTTGTCAAAGATTCATGGAGGTTTCCGAGTTCCGAACGCGAGGTTCCGGTTCTCAAGTCATTCCTGCGCCATGATCGTGAAAACCCTCACCACCAAGTGTAACGATTCTTCGGACCGACATTTTATTGGGTGAAGAGGGTTAATGCAGCGATTCGAGCGATAGTTTTCACTCAATGTTTCTTTCAACGCTCATGAGATTCTTACGCCACTTATACCGGTTCTAGGAACTTTATTTTTTGCATCCGACACGGGCGACAACTCTTGACTATAATCACGAGAAGCATAAAGTATCCGTGTAGATGACAGCTGAAAAACTTTTCCCAACCTTCTCATGAAGACCCGAAGCCTGGCTATATATATACTAAACTCTTCTTCTGTCTGGTGAAGAGTCATCATAGACGAGTAATTGCAGAAGTTCAACGTTCAACCATAATCCAATCATTCTGCCGAAAAATAGGCTCTTTCTGTACAGAGCTAGACCTTTGTCAATAGTACCACAAACATTTGATCTGAGGTAAAACCCCGTTATGCGTTTTCCAGGTCTGGACGAGTCCTATTGCTTGGTGTTTCTACAAGAGGGCATAAATTGCCCTGTGCTTCCTACAAGATAGATTATGACAGATTCCTCATCAAGCTTCGTGCGGGAGGAGATGTGGCCTAAGTCAGACGAAGCCTTGTAATAGATATTGGAGAAGCGTTGAACGAAATGAGACAATGCGCAGACAGCTCATATTTTGTTTCGTACCAATTTCAGTTCCGAATCTCTGTTTATTGCGTGGAGATAAATGAAACATCTGCATGCTATGCTCAACTTTTTAGCAGACGTCGGAGATGGTATATCTGAACATGGAGTGGAAAATAGAATGGACTCCGACGAAACTAAGTGATGCGATGGATGATCAACGTTTGTCAGCATGTACATCAAGCCGATATTGCGTTCACAATGTCGAGTACGAGCATCACGGACACCCCTGACAAGTATTCAAAGTCCACAGGGAAGCGCACAGCCGTGATGAGCTACTTCGTCTCCGTTAACAGTGGATCGGTCAAGCTTCAAGGTTTGTCCAAAAAGGGAAATGCCGTGCCTTCTTGTGTATATGCGTCGACGAGGAAGGAAGCGTTGGCGATATAAGGCGAGTGATTGGTCGAGGCTGAGACCAATTATTCGTAGGCGACGGCAGCACTCATTCGTTGTTTTGAAACTCGAGGATATGACACGTGCATTAGAACAAAGTAAATGGAATAGGTCATGTGCTCAAGACCAACTTGTCCTTTATTGAGGATACTGGAGATGGCATTGAATGGAAAAATTTGTAGTTTGTGCAGCGATTGTATATATCTGACCGAGGTGGCGGCACATTTTACGCGTCTGGATGGTTTCAAGACCAAGAACTTGTGCGTGGGCTCCGTGGAATGAGATTTTATGCACGTAGCTTAAGAAATCCCTTTTCGGTATAGCTATTTGGATATACTTAGGAGTCCAGGTCGGGCGTCGAAGGGTGGGCTCATACGATGTGTCTATGTGGGCATGACAAGCGATGCGGTGAAGGTGTCCATTAGGTACCTGCCGAACACACCTCTTGTCTTTCACATGTATAACGATGTGAGAGGCACCAGAGTATCCGCAAGAAAGTTGGAAGAGAATAGTGGCCATGATGGTAAGCGATCAGCAGCTTCTCCCACGCCTGTTCATAGGCAACCACTGCCACCTCCAGCTTTGCTAACCGGCACACTCACGTTCAATCTAATGCGACAAACGTCCCCTCTGGATCCTTTCATAATGTCAATGCAGATGAGGAGACTCCACTGCTACCATCTCTCAAAAACACTGTTGGAACCGCAACCATTTCAGAAGGAGCTTTCATGGTAAACAGATGGAACTGGAGAAAAGTAAAAGTTGATGCTCACCCGTATATGTCAGTTATTCAAAACCTTCGTTAGCACAGGCGTCTTGTTCCTCGGAAAAGCGTGCGTTAACGAGCTCATGAAGCCTTCGTTGCGTGTTAGCTGAAGAATCGCCTCTTGCAGATTTTTCAATGGTGGTCTCCTCTTTTCTCTTATAACGCTTGTCATAATCGCTGCGATCTCTGTCTACGTGTTCCATCTCCTCTTGGAAACAAAATTCGTCGTGTCGGGAAGCTTTGAAGGTGCATTCCTTCCTCATCTCCTCACAGCTTCTTTCGCTCATCTGCAGACATTGGTGGAACCCTATATGGGCCCCGCATGCGCTGTATCATTCTTGGGTCATTATTCGCATCTCAACTTGCCCTTTCATCGACTTACACTATCTTTGTGGCGGAGAATCTCCAGGTGAGTGTTCTCGATTTCTCTCTACGCTTTCTCATTTCTCCAACCAGGCATTCACATTGGGCTTAACCCGTTGTGCGACGTTCATTTCAGTAAATCATCTCATCTCATTCTCCTCCAGCTCCTCGTCTTCGTTCCGTTTTCCCTCGTACGAGATATGGCGAAACTGAGCTCTACGGCTCTGTTAGCAAATGCATTCATCCTGTCGGGGCTCTTGTACGTCTTTAGTGTGGAGATTTCAATAGTTGCCTCGCAAGTCATTGCGGATATAAAGATGTTCAACTCCAAGGACTTCCCATTACATATTGGGTGAGTGTAATATTGACAGGAATCCGACTGTATACTGATTTTTTGGAAAAAGGACAGCGGTTTTTACGTTCCAAGCCATAGGATTTGTATCTCTTTCATATTCCATCTAATTCGTGGACAATATCCCAGTTCAAACCGGTTACTGATTCCTTACGAGAGCCACGCAGGTTCTCTCCTGTCGCGAAGGCGGTTATGGCCGCGGTAACTCGTAGGTTACACATTTCACACTCCTTCGTATATATTTACGCCTTTGAAGTTGCAACAAATGACCAACTCTCATCGTCGGTCGTGGTCGTTTCCTTCATCATCGATAGAAGCCTTAATGCATTCAAACACCAAAACTGTATTTAACCCGCGCGCGCCACTCAACAAATGCCGGCCATAACCAATACAACAAATGACCCACTCTCATCGTCGGCGGCATGAAGACCGTCCTTTCGCCCGCATCCACAGCTTCAATACATCTCCTCGCTACATCCACACGCTTCAAGCCAGACTTATTAGGATCTGCTTCACGCACGGGGCCAGCATCGACGGCCGAAGCGCGGAAGTCGCCTTCAACAGTGGATGGCAGGACGCAAGTGAACGCAATGGAGGGGTGTTCGATCGAGAGGGCTTGATAGAGGACGAGCGATGCGGCTTTTGTCGAGGCATAGAGGGTCCGTGTTGGTGGGGGGATTACGGCGCCGAGAGAGGAGACGAGAAGAATCGAGGGGGAGGGGGAGGAGGAGATGAGGAGGGGGATCTGTTGATATGTTAGGACAAAGGAACGATCGATCAGTGAACAAAACTTACGAAGGTGACAGCTGCAATGAGGGGTCCAGTGTAGTTTCCGCATGTTGCGGCGGCGGAAATGTCCACGGCGCGTTTGATTCCGTCGATTGAGGCTTGCGAGGGTGTGAATGAGGTGCCACCGTAGTTTGCTTCAACTCCGGCGACGGCCATGAGGGGTTGGAGAGCCGACACACCAGCTGTGACGATTAGTGTGTCTACGCCCTGCCATTCTGCAACGCCAGTTCATCACAGGACGGAGAAAAAGAAGAAAGAAAACTTACCCTTCTGTAAGGTTTCTCGCAGCCTCACCATATCTTCAACATTCGTAAAGTCAGCGGCGACACCAAGTATCCGCGACGGCGATTTTGTGTGGCTAAGCGCCCTACACTCCTCTACGACTGCTGCAACTTTGTCTGCTCGCCGACCCACTACATACACGCGCGCACCACGTTCTGCATACTGTTTTGCGATGTTTTCTCCGATTCCACTGGATGCACCGAGGACGAGGACACGTTCCTCATTCCTGAGGACTTTGAGGGTCCGCCGCGTAAGCGAACGGAGGTAGAGACGTCTGAGTGTGAGGATTATGGGTGCAAGGGCGAGAATGGTGAGGCCCTGTCGACTTATCCCAGAGGCCATCGGAGTACGAGGTCAGGATGCGACCATGCATACGCGAAGGCTTCAGATAAGTCAAACTCGGCGTTGTGATTGGTCCGAAGATATTATAAGCCCGCGGAACGAGCTCTTTCTAATTCAATTACTTCTCGGAGCTGTAGCTTGTTGGATGCACTCAGGAGATATTTCTCTCCGAGTATTACATAATTATTTAACGCAAATCTCTGCAGTAGCACAATGACACATGCCAGGTGCAAGTAGGTACTTCTCACGTGCCAATATGCCCCAGGCAATGTCAGGATACACGCCATAACCGCGAATCCCGTTGAACGCCCAAACCATGGCACGGGATAAAGTCAGCAGATTAAAACTCGTCTGACAGTGCTGGACTTTTTATACGTTGATGGTAAGTATCCAATCCACAATTGCCATTTGTTCATGTACCTGACAGTACTCAGGCTTCACCACTTCTCTCACATCCTAAAACCTAGTGGAACGCGCCGAGATCTCATGCAGGCTCAAAATTAGCACATTAAGGGGTCTAGAAGTCTCACAACCATACTCAGACAATGTTCGCTTTTTGTCCTTGTATTCTCCAGCCCAGTAATATCTATCGAGTCCGTGAACCTCCAGGTATGTAGATCCTATTTATCTAACTGATTATATATTGAACCCAGCATGTGTGGTTCTCAGTCTGTCCCATTTGTGCATGGCACTTACCCACGTCAACCGTAAGTTTTCAAAAGTGCTGTACTACTGCCGTCCGAAATTTTCAGCAAAGCCTAGTCTATATACAGGTCGGCGTCTGATGCCAGCGATACGATGTATCTATCTAGAATTAAGACCGCGATATCCCCTTCCAGTAGCAGTGCTCCCAATAAAAGCACTTCAAGCTCACTATCTCTTGCTCCCTTCTGTATAAATATGCTCCAGATCAGAGTGACTCGTGCTCACTTCTCAAGCAGGGGTTGCTGACTATTAGAACGTTGATTACTCCCTTACTCCCAATAGCTGATTCGAGCGACTCCCCATCATAACTCTTTGAGGATGTCTTGTACTACCAAGGCCAAAATAACATGCCAGAAACCACTGTACGAGCTTGTCGAACAGAATATCCACATCGTATCTTCTTTTACACTAGAATGCGGAGTCGTGCTTAGAAATGCTCCCGTTGCGTACAAGACGTGGGGCCGACTTAATGCTGCGAAGGATAATGTCATGGTAATTTGCCATGCACTCACTGGAAGTGCTGACGTTCAGGATTGGTAAGTCGACGTATGTAGATGCCTTGACCTTGGCCTGATCATCCATGATCTATAGGTGGGGTTTAATGATGGGAAGAGGGAAAGCGTTTGATCCAGCGCTCTTCTTTATCATCTGCCTCAATGTCCTTGGTTCTCCATACGGTTCAGCGTCTCCTCTCACTTTGAATCCTGAGACCGGCAAATCTTATGGACCGCAATTCCCACCAACCACAATCCGTGATGACGTTAGGTGAGTCTTACATCTTCTCATTGAAAACTCGATGAATATACCAACCCCTGTCTGATCTAGGATACATAAACTTGTACTGGATTACCTTGGTGTCGCTTCAATTGCCGCGGTAATTGGCGGCTCCATGGGTGGTATGCATGTCCTTGAATGGCCACTATGCACGCATCCAGGTTACGTCCGGCACATCGTGCCACTCGCAACGTCTGCTTCACATTCTGCATGGTGCATCGCTTGGAGCGAGGCACAACGACAGACTCTGTGTGCCGATCCTGCTTTTAACGGCGGTTGGTACGACGAACAGCCAAGAGCAGGCCTCGCAGCAGCACGGGTGTGTGCTATGCTCACGTACAGATCGCGGGCGAGCTTCGGGCTCAAGTTTGGGCGTAGGACGCAGATCCAGAGGGTGCTGCAGCCGATGCCGAGCAAGGTTGAAGAAGTCAGGAAAGTCAAACAAGATAACCTGAAGGAGGCTGTAGAGACGTTGACTCCTCCGCCGTCTCCCCCAGTACACACGTCTATATCCGCTGATAGCGCCTCAATCGTTTCGTTGACACTCACTCCTGTCGATTCGTCGAACCCCAATCCAACAAAATCCCCATCGTCATCCTCAATTACAACCGCACCCGTACCAACGGCTGTCCTACACACTCAACAACCCATCCCACTCACGCCTGTATTCTGCGCACAATCATATCTGCGCTATCAAGGCCAAAAATTCCTTGCGCGCTTCGACGCTAATTGCTTTATCCACATCACACATAAAATGGACACTCACGATATCTCTCGCGGCCGACCTGCCCCTCCCAGCGTACGTCCCGTCTCACCGGCATCCTCATCATACTCCTCACCGGTGCGCGGCTGCGCCTCCAACGTCTCGCCCTCTTTAGACATTAACCCCGAGGTCGACGCGGACCTCGACACGCGCTGTGCCCTTGCTCGTCTCCCTCCCCGTGCGCTGGTAATCGGCGTCTCCTCGGATAACCTGTTCGTCCCCGCGGAACAAAGGCTCATCGCCGCTTATATCCCCGGCGCGAGTCTCGTCCTGCTTGATTCGGTTGATGGGCATGATGGGTTTTTACTTGAGTTTGAGGCGATGAATAGACATATTGTGGAGTTTTTGAGGAGGGAGGAGCCAGGAATATATATGGGGGAGACAAGGGAGGGTGATATCGAGGGATTTGAGGTGAGAAAGACGAGTATGTTCGGAGAGGCGGAGGTTGAGGATGAGATTTTCTGAGAGAGGGTCTTGATGTTTGATCTTCTCGAGTTCAAAGAATGCAATGCATATTACTTCTCTTCAAACAATATATCAAGATGTGTGGACTTGTTCAGTTGTCTGACTTTGATACCTCTGGAATGATTTACAATCATAAACAGAACCGATCAATTTCTTCGATAACACGGATCATGGGCTTCGTGAAGGTTGTCAGTGGAAACCTAACCCTAAACACTGGTTTCCTTTCGACCACCATGCTGTTGCGCCTGCTCAGGCGCCCTGATACCATTCGACGCGCCTACTTCCATCCCAGTCCCGCGTTTTGGGCCACGCATAAGGTCGTCCACAAGTTCAAGCTCGCAGATATTGGCGAGGGTATCACAGAGTGCGAGATTATCAAGTGGTACGTTTCTAAAGCTCCGGCCGGTTCCAATATATGGCATTAATGATGTAGGAAACTAGGTCAGTTGCACAATCTGCGACTGTCCAAGCTTTCGACCCCCTGTGTGAGGTTCAGAGCGATAAGGCCAGCGTGGAGATTACTAGTCCATATGACGGAGTGGTAAAGGAGCTGCTTGTGCAAGAGGGAGAAGTTGCAAAAGTTGGGGCTGGACTGTGTTTGATTGAAGTAGAGGAAGAGGATACTGCGTCGAAAGAGCTGAAACCTCCTTCACAACCGGCGCCTAAAGCAACGAGCTCAATACCACCACATGCAGATCAGCCTGCACCTTTGAAGGTGGAGTCTTCTCGCCGACCTCACCCTTTGGATCCAAACTTTACGTCCTCCGGAAGTTCGGTTACTGCAGACTCTGTGCTCGCTCCTCCGTCTGTGCGTCACTATGCGCGCCAGAATGGTGTCGATCTCGTTCAATTAGTACCTGGTTCTGGAAAGGCTGGACGTATCGAGAAACGCGACGTTGACGCGTTTTTAGCGCGGTCTTCTGCGCCTCATGTTCAGGCTGCGAAGGCAGCTGAGGATACCGTAGTGGAACTTGGTAGGACGAGGTATGGAATGTGGAAAGCGATGGTCAAAGTGAGTACAGGTTCATATGAACACAGTTTCACTAACGGTACATCAGAGCCTTGAAATACCCCATTTTGGGTGGGTCAATTTTGTAACTCGAGCAAAATCCCAGCTGATTCTTCTATAGATATTCCACTTCGTTCGACATAACAGCCCTGCACAATCTTCTCCCTATACTTAATACACACATTCCGCCTCATTATTTAGCCTCCCCACCAGAAACCGCATCTACAGCTGTTGACCCCTTGTCTGTCTTTCCTGCTCCATCTCGTCCTGAGATACCTGACGAACATCGTTATAAACGCCTAACATACCTCCCGATCCTCCTCAAGACACTTTCCAAAGCGATGATTGAATGGCCTCTTTTCAGAGCATCCATAACACCCATTACTGATTCCACCGCCTCCTCGAAGCCGACGCTCACTATCCGGCCCCATGCTGATATCAATGTTGCTCTGTCGACGCCAACAGGTCTTTACACTCCAACCCTCGTACAGGCCGATACGCACTCCATATACGCCCTTGCCTCCTCCATACAGGCCTTTGCTCACCGAGGACGACAGGTACCTTGTGGACTCACTCCGGCAGATATGCCTCGCCGTGGGGGTACAATCACCGTATCGAATGTCGGTGCAATTGGTGCTGGCGAATACGCATCACCAGTGCTCGTCCCTGGAGGCGGAGTCGCCATTGTTGCGCTTGGTCGCGCTAAATGGGTGTGGGACGTCGATGGGGAGCGAGGAGAAAAGGGCGGGGAGAGGAGGTTGAAACTTGGGGTGAGCTGGAGCGCGGATCATAGAGTTGTTGAAGGTGCTGAGTTGGCAGCGTTTGTGGAGTGTTGGAGGGGATACGTGGAAGCGCCGGAGCGCCTTATTGCTGAGGGTGTTTAAGGATAGCAAGGCGATTGTAGACCTTCCTTTCATGTGTACATATTACACCCATAATGTCTGTATTTGTAGTGTTCTCGGTGCTGGATAATACCAGCTAAACCACATGTGCCGCTCTTTGTTATTTCCTGGACGCTTCAATTGATTTTCTCGATTGATTTACCAGATCTATCATCTCTGCCAGTCTCAAGTATCTTGCTGTCAATCTAGCCAATGTTGCAAGTTGTTTCTATTTGCAAGAGATAAGAGATCGTTGTACACGTCTTTCTGACCTACATCTTATCACCCGATTCCCGGAAGGTGGCTGATTTTTTTGGAAGTGATTGATCAGTTATTGTGTGGCAATTGAAGCTTCAAAACCCTTCTCGTGAAGGGCTTGGCAATTTGCGTTGATTATTTGACATGGACCTAGATTAAATTTCTTATTAATCGAACATCTCCACCTGCAGTGATTGCAGAACCCCTCAAACTACAACCAAACTCCAAATCAGGGCAACACATATCTTCCTTAAGTGGAGATTTTTTTATAATCAAACCTGGCTCCTTTGTGATCGAGCTACGTCACGGTGGCATCGCAGAGAAGATACGTAGATGCAAGTACATCAGGGATAGGAGTTGAGCAAGAGCCAAGATTTCAGACCAATCTTCCTCCTGATCTGTTTGAACCAATGTATGACTTATTCTCGACCAGAGACTTATGAGTCATGCGTCGTGATAGATGCCAGGATTCTGGAAAGGAACTTTTCTGAGACATACGAAAAGAATGTATGTATACCGAGATAAGATAAGATCCGAAGACAATCATTGATGAATTTTTTTTTTTATGTTCTGAGTCAATCTAGGCTATAGCTATTTCCTCTTAAAATCGGACTCTGATTTTGCGATGCCAGCTTCACATAGTTCTCCCAAATTTTATTATGGCTATCCAAAAAACCGCGCCAGCTTCTTCTACCAATTCTAAACCGGCTTTTCTTGACGTACGTCATATATTCTCCGTATACTAGTAGGATTAACATGTATGGCTCGTCAGGCGTCCAAGCTCGTCATCAACCTGGCGAAAACCTTGAGGGACATTCCGAAAGATGTTCATTTTGGACAGGTCTTTCTCGTCAATGTCGACGTTTGACGTCTGCTCATAGCTTCTCTCCAGGTCAAGAGCGATCACATGCTCGTCGCGAGCTACGACCCTGTGACTGGTTGGTCGGCCCCAGAAATTAAACCTTACGGTCCCCTGTCACTGGACCCCGCTGCTTCGTGCTTTCACTACTGTCCTAATGTTTTCGAGGGAATGAAGGCTAGGCTCCACATTTATTTACAAGGTACATGACACGGTTCTGACATTGCTAGTACAGGCGTACCTGGGACCAGATGGAGAGCCACGCCTCTTCCGCCCAAAGCAAAATATGGAGCGCCTCATACGCTCAGCAGAGCGCGTTGCCTTGCCTGTAAGCGAATTCGTATGCGTTTCGAAAACGTGCGTTAATCCTGATTTCATAAAGTCATTCGACCCCGACGCTCTCCTTATTCTCATTAAACGTCTTGTTATGATTGACGCGCGTTGGATTCCCAGAAGACCGGGTCATAGCTTATACATCAGACCAACCTTTATCGGGACTCGTCCTGGTTAGTCCATTCTCTGTATAAAATTATCGTCCATCTCAGTGTCATATATCTGCTTCCATAACATCTCTAACTGCTGCCCGTAGCTCTTGGTGTGGCAGCTTCCGACAGTGCCTTACTCTACGTCATTCTGACACCTACTGGCCCCTACTTTTCTACCACCGGCAAGGCCAAGGGGGTTTCCCTGCTCTCCGTCGGCAAAACTGTTCGCTCTTGGCCTGGAGGGACTGGTGGTCACAAACTTGGTCTGAACTATGCCCCAGGCTTCCTTCCTCAACGACTTGCGGCCGAGCAGGGTTACGAACAGATCCTGTGGCTCCTCGGCGAGGACCAGCGTATCACAGAAGCAGGGTCAATGAACTTTTTTATCGTTGTCCAAAGGGAAGACGGGGGTGAGTTTACCATTCAAATACTCTATAACATTGATATCAATTTGATGTATTCTTAAAAAAAGATGCGGACATCATCACTCCTCCACTGGACGGCACAATTCTCCCGGGAATAACTCGTCGTTCATGCCTCGAACTCCTCGATGCCCACACTGCAAATAAAATAGTGCTTCCCGGTGTTCCTGCCTCACGCAAACTCTACACACATGAACGCACACTGACTATGCCTGAAGTCGCTGCGTACTCCGATGCTGGTACCTTGTTGGAAGCGTTCGGTGTGGGTACAGCCGTTGCAGTAGCACCTATTGGCCGCATCGGCTATGAGGGCAGAGACCTTGTGCTCCCGTCTGAAAACGTTGGCTTAGGTGATGTAGGCAATGCACTTTTGGAGAGGCTGCTAGAGATCCAGACAGGGCAGGTGGAATTCGAGGGCTGGAGTCAGACCTGTGAAGACTAAGGAATCCTCATGACGTCAATGTTCCATGCTGATATATTCCTTCGAGAGATTTACGAGTAATTGAAAACAAAATAATTCTGACTCAATAAACGAGTAACTCAAAGAGTCAATAGTTTGCTGTCCCATATCACACTTCCCACAACCCCAATTTTCCACGCACTAGATTGGCACGGTATCCCTGGAAAACGTCGTTGTGAAAGTCGTGCCCATGTAAGACATCAAGTGCCTTCTTTATGGTGACTTCAAGAACAGCATCCGTCCCTTTTGCCTGAGTCGGCCACACGATGCGATCAAAAAATTCACGCAGTCCTTCAACTTCTCGAGATGACGGCCTTGGATTTATGTCAACAGTACCTTGAAGTACTAGTAAGGGGGTAGCGTCAAAAATGGTCCGTTATGACTTTCTATTCTACATACCCGGGCGTAGACGGCGAATAACTCGGTCAAAATTATCCTCGTCTATGTCTGCTAGAATGTTTTCTTCTTGCGCTCTGGTTTGCTTGTAGACACCGAGGACAGTGATCAGGAAACTGAGGAACAAAAATCGATCTTTTAGGCACTATTTTTATGATATCGACTTGGAGTCCTCGTACCGTGTAAATGAAACTTCAATCTTGTTATTATGATATTCGACAGCTTTTTCTTCAGTACAATCCCCCCGGATGGAGGCAGCAATG
>JAGGAP010000768.1:0-12729 GCA_017657235.1 Termitomyces sp. T73sscA
TCCTTCTAGGCATGCTTTCTATCAGTCTTTGGCATACCTCTGCTGGTATTCCATCCCACTCCTTTGCAACCCTCTCCTACAATTTATGCATACTATGAGGTGTTTCATACTGCTTAAGCTGCTCCTTGAAGTACTTCTAGAGGTGTTCAATAGGGTTAATCAGGGAAATGGGCCAGCTATTGTGCAATCAATAGCCCATAACCTGTTAAAAATTAGCAGGTATATCACAGATCTAATAGATCACTATGAGTAACAATCCTCAGTCTGTTATAAGAGAATATGTAACAATGAAGCCTATGTTTGAAATCTGGTCTGACTCTCTTGAATTGTTAGAAAAGCAGAGGGAAACTTGTGTGCTTGGATATTATTGCATTCAGCAAGCATGTAACCCCTTTTAAAGTCAGTGCAGTGGCTTTTAGGGCCAGCATTGCTGGCTACTATAAACTTTGCTGTAGTACCAAGCTTATCAACAATAGCTTGCAAGTGCAAGAACATTTTGAAGGCCACTCCTCTGCTAAGATGTTAGAGATATGGTCTGTAATGTTAGCTTCAACCACAGCAATGGCAGCAGCTTTGGGGTCTGACAGCCTTGATGATGTGTAAACATATGGTTAGTTATAAAGATCTATCTCTTTGATCCAAGTTGTTATAGAGCAATTTGATCAGGCCAGAGTCTATTGCAAAGAGCAATTTAAGATCAGAGTGGGTTGGAAGCAATCAGGAGCAGTCTAGTATGGGGAGTATAATGCATCTATATACTATTTACAACCTACCAGGACTTCAGTTGAAGATTATGGAGCATCCTCTTGTAACCACTTGTTGGTAGCAGTTACAGTCTGTGAAAAGTAGCACTGTCGAAGAGTTACACATCTGTGACTGCTACTGATAAGTCAGTTACAATGTTTTTCTATAGCTTTGACAAAAATATTTAACTAAAATCTTAAAATAAATTGGATTGTTTACTGTGTTTTTACATTGGTTTACAAAAGAATTTCTGCACTCAGTGTTAGAAATATCAAATACAAAAAAAATAAATAAAATACAAAGAGAAAGATACATAGGGAAAATTTAAAAGCTGGAGAGTAAAAGCATGATATGTATGAATAAAGAGTTAAGAATAAAGACAAAGCCTCAAACAATCATATGTAGGATGTTTACTAATAAGTCATATATGTAGTAAGTATATAAATACTAATTAATATAAAATAATAAATAACTTGAATCATAAGAGTGTAACCAATCTGCTATACTGCCACTATATAAATGCTAAAAAGTTGTACTACTTTCAAAATGTACTTTAAAAAAGCATGAATGGAAGTAAAAAAATAACAGAGAATAGAAGTTAAACTTGCATTGATGCTACTGCAACCTCTTCAAGAGGAATCATACCATCTTCACCAGACTTCTGAGTCTGAACAAAGAGTCTTTGAATCTTTTGACGAGAGTTAAGCCTGCAACAATACATGCATCAAATTTAAAAACATAAAAAAGATATAAAATGTGACATACATGACCTATTTATCAGTCAGTTATACAAGATGTGATGAAAAATTATTTTAGCAGTATTTATACTTACCAACATTGAATTGACATATACTTTAATTGACCATAGCATGAATCCAAAGAAAAGAAAATTTGGAAAACTATAACATACATTTTCCATTAATAGTAGCAAAACCTAGAAATTGCTTTGATTAATTAGTGGTAAAAACTGAGTGCGTTTTATAGACACACCAGTGTAAAGGAGGTTTGAAGGTGGAGTGGCAGAGAACTAAATTTGACAAGTGAAATTCTATATAACAAAGCATAATCTACTGTATTACTCACAGAAATGAGTGAACAGATAGCCACAACACTTGTCAACAATCCAACATTAATGCTTTATAGAGCATAATATGTATTATATAACAGATATCAAATTAATCAGCTTACCTGAGTAAGACCAGATGGTTAATAACATTTTGGCTCCTGAAGACATGTCAAATGCATATTCCATGAATTCATGGAGTAAAACTTACGATTTAAATTCAGTGTGCATTCTTCTTAGAAAATATACAAGTGATCCACTTATAACTATATCACAGGCAATGGCAATAGCTAAATTAGCCAAATATGAAATCTGAAAATTAATTAGTATTATAATCACATGCCTTCTGAAAAAGTAAAGATAATTTTTACCTGTGATAGTGCTCTTCTTGCATTAACCACTGGGGGATAGCCATATCTGCTCAAAAGCTTAAGCATTACATGTAAAACTATGCAATGAATGTATACAAACTGAAAAGCATTTGCCACTGGAGTAAGCCACATAAATCAGAGAATAATAAACAGACAAAAAGTTGCCCCACAGAATATTGTGCCTAGTCAAAAAATTAGTGCAGGAATTTCACCAAACAGTCTCGACTTACATAGTTGGGCAAGATTTGTGGCAACCTACAGAATGTAATTGACAGTTGAGACATGGAGAGATGAATATGAACTGCTGCATACTATAAATGCAATGAGGGGATTTCGCCATTGGTGTTCAATAGCAACTAGTACAAACTTAAGGAGAAAGCAAGATGCAAAGTGATTCTAGTACACACTATGATAGACTCTCCATGCATAAAAGCTTACTTGGATGGTCAGTTTACATAAAGTTTTAAAGTATTGACATACCCCTGAACTACTGATGTAGTTATAGCCTATATGGTCATTGTTAGTAGGAGCCCTCAAATTGAAATCAATAAACGCACAGCTATAGCTATAGAAACCTGACAAAGATAATGCATTGAAGGAATTTAATATGTAACATGATACATACTGCAGCTCCCCTAAGAGTAAAAGGTCAAGTATTGTCACACATAGGCAATTACATCAGACTGACATGGGGAATCTGGGGCCAAGTAAAGTGTTCTCAGGCAATTTGAATACAATGCACTCATAATGCACTGCATGTGCCAAGAAGGCCGAATGTACACCTTCCAAGATGCTACTTTGGCTGAGAAATCAGGTCCATGAACGTTAGTTGATGGAACTCACAAGAGTATTGCAACCTGTTTTTTGCAAAATAAAGTGGTCATGAATTAACCAAGAAGAACACAGGGCAGTAACTCACTAACACTTTGAGAAACCTATGATAACCAGGATACGTGCGGAAGTAATATGCAGTTTGTGCCCATATTACTCCAAACAGCCTGTGCGGAAGTTAGATGGAAAAAATGACATCGGAGAAAGATCATACGCAAAGCTGATCATTGAGCCTATGGAAGAGAGCAAGAAATGAGAAAGGTAAGAACTTTTTTTTTTTTTGAAGACACGTACCCGAGAGATACGACCCCAAAATGCTCCCGACACTAGACATCAGTATTTGAGGGACGTGGATTTGATGGCTACGTGCAGGAAGGAATACAAGTGGAGGCCTTTATAGGACACCAGATTATCTCAGAAGCTAGATGCATCAAACTTTCCTGTGCGTGATGAGAGTAAGTTAGTTTCCTTACTCCGGCAAGATCATCGCATGAACATCATGATATAGACATATTTATAGATTAGTTTCCGGAACTGTCCCCAGTGAGAACAGTGAAAACTGAGTCAGAAAGGGATTCTTGATGTGAACGTGCAAGATACTGGATGTGCCATTGCACAGCACGGCAGGGTCAAGGGGGTTCCGAGGAGTTTGAAAGAGTCCCGCTTGATTCGATAACTATCTCTTGCCTATGTGATGTTATTGCCTTCTCGGATTATACAATGCGATGCTAGCCGTCTTTGTGGACTGCCATGACACACCAATGGTCTCCAGGGTAACGACTGCTATACGCATAGTGGTACCGTATCAGTTTTTATTCCATTGTGGAACCATATTCTCCTTTCCCTTGCCTTTCCATGTCAAAACCGCAATAAAATATCAAATGGTGTATGCTGCACAAAAGAGTCTGCCTGTATCATTAAAGTAGGCAGTGAAAGAGTAGAATGTAAAGTCAGTTCGAGATACAATGGGATGTCTGTCCTTTCGATCCCGCCACTGCAGATGGCGGGCAGAATTACGATGCCTCTAATATCTCCTCCATTTGTTTGAGGAAAATATGCCAAGATTAGATCACCTCACAGATATCATCGTGATGTGTGAACGGAACATAATACATGTTCTGTAATGACTTTATTAACGCCAACTCCCAAAAGATGATATCTGAAGGCGCAGAAAGGGAACTTGTCCCTTCAATGAGAAGATACTACCCAATCTTATTCAACCCGTTATCTAAGAACTTGTAGTTCTCATACACTGTAACGTGGAGCTCGTGCTCGGCTAGGCTCTATAGGAACATCATTGCCGCCTCACAAGTATACAGCTATTGTTGCTGTTTTTGCCGGATACCTTGGAAGGCTGACGTTGAAAGTCAATCCACCAAGCTTCGAGCCTTCATCCTCCATTTAGTTTCTCTTTCTTTCGAGTCGTTTCAGTATCCCGAACCAGGCAGGCCTTGAAGTAAGTAACCACGGGCAAGCATCACCTGCATGTAACAATAGCTTTGGCGATTCTTGCGATGCTGAAGAAAACATGGTGGCTTCGACAACACTTCTTGAGAAAAAGCCGAAAGAAGGTCCCAAGATAGTTGAGGACTTCGGCACTAGACATCCCTTCCAACGGCTGGGGATATGGGAGCGAAGAAAGCTTTGCATGAGATTGAATGGTGAAAAACTTGATCCACCTCAATGCCGTACAAAGATTTTCGCCGGGAACGTGGTGACCCACCCACATGCCTTGATATATTTTTAATCGTCGTTCGGTGTTTAGACGTTGCCGACAATCAGAGAACTTCCAAGTAAAACACTCGGTCTTCTGCAGCCACGAGATATCGATAGCAAAGAAGAAACGGCAAACGGTACGGTTTTGCGTGTTGACAGCAGATTCTCCAGTGAGCGTTACTATCGTCCGTACAATACATACAGATAACACACCATATTGTTTCCTTGTTCAAACATCCATCATTTAGTGAATGGCAATGAGCTACATGGCCAGTCATTCCTTCGTTCAGTCTAGTAGCACAAACTTCGAGCAATTCGCTTGGCTTTGCCCTTGGTTAAGTTGGCACTGATTGGAAGACCTTCGGCATATTCCGTCAATTTCCGCTGAGCTCGCAACCGAGAAGGGAGCTCAAAAACGGGAAGACGATTTGCTTTGAAACGCGGCGAATACTGCCCTTGGCTATGAAGGTTGGTTTTTCGGCAGACGGCCAACTTTGGATCTGTACCCGGTCCACCTTATTATATAAACGTCACACTTGTCTGCATTATAGACAATATAAGACCAACAATTAGTTGTCTCTTTGCCTTGCGGAAACATGCAGACCAAGATCCTCCTTACTGCTCTCACTTCGTCGCTCCTTTCTTTAGCTAGCGGTGCAGCCGTCAATGTTCGTGCTGCGTTAGATGTTTTTGATCCTCACATCATTACTCCCAATAATTCCACTGTCTGGGTGGTGGGTAGCGTTGAGACTGTCACATGGTAAGTCTATCAACACCGCCGACAGACATTCTTTCGCCTTTGTTTCTTATATGTTGGTAACAGGGATACATCTGATGCTCCTGAGAATATTTCCAACCGCGCAAGCGTCATACTGAAGCCAGGTATGCTTTCTTCCATTGCAGATGTGAACTACGGTCCTTATAAGGCTTAGCTGATTCGCTGACGCCCATTTTCAATCTTACGAGTGGATTTGATCTTCGTTCTGGTAGTGTCAACGTGACAGTTCCTGATAATATTTCACCTGGTGAATGGGCCATTACTTGTAGGTGTCTCCTTTCCCAATAGTGACGTGACTCAATTCTCTTTCAAGTGTTTGGAGATAGCGGAGATGTTAGCCAACCTTTCCAAATTATCGCAGCCTGAGGATCCTTCCTTGTCGCAACCATGGCCTCAGCTTGCCGCACAAAGATGTCGCTAGCATTACCTTATTTCTGTACGAGAAGTTGTTATAGAACCCCTCGTGTCGTATATGCCCAATAACATGAGAATAGCTTTGTATGCTACATTACTGAGCCCAAGAATCTCAGCACGAAGCCTCTGCTTTTAGGAAATGTCGGAATGAAAATAACACGAAATAGAAGGACTTGTACGTGCCCTTGAGTAAATTCACTGCCCGCTTCATGAGATAACTTGTCCGTTAAAGAACTAGAAAGCCGCTTTAACAGATGTCTTAATTGCCAGCGACCGTAGTTCATCTCTGCATGGCCACAGGGACGCATCACGTCCATATACGTGTCACAGAGTTGAAGAGGAGAAGAAGCTTGCAGCAGCTTGTATCTTCATCGCGAGGAGAGATGCCAAAATTCGTATTTTGCGATGTGCAAGTCCTTACTCGCGATAGAGACGCGACCTCGCTGTTGTTAGAAAAGGCCATGCTCGACAAACATTTTCTTTACTTGTGGAAAGGCAGCGGTCAACAAGTGAAGGATAATAAAGGCAAGGCAAGGAATATACCCCAGGAGATCGGCAAAGCACAGACATTAAATCGGACTTGATGAAACACACAGGAATAAGTACACGCCTAGAAGATACTGATGATCTTAGAGCCGAATACACACTGCAAACCTAAATTCCGCTCGAGATGTATCTGGTTCGGCTTCTTCAAGTTAAAAGCCTTTTTCAGGAATCAGCTCACACAGTGCGTCTGCAAGATAGTTCGGAGGAAATAACTGAGATACACCTGCAAGGGAGAAACGCACCTGGACAAATTGTTTTTGGTAACGATGGCGTGGCGAGTATCTCGGAGACGGCGCGATTCGCGAGCATATGCATTGTCCCTCGGTTAGTGCATGTGAGATTTCAGAAAAAAGCTAAAATGACGAGATGATATCCGTCAAAAGGACTGGTTCAAGAGCATCAAGAGCCGAGAGGAGGTTCAAGAATCAGCGAACCAGGACAGATGGGGTGGTTGGTGTGATCCTGGCAGCGAGAAAGTCTGAACATCACTGACCACCTTGACGCCGACCGAGACGTCGACGGGAACAAAATGTGATTCGCGAAGCGACGTGTCCTTCAGAGACTAAAGCCAAATACGATCACGTGTACCAGGGAAATGAAAACAAAAGTTAAACAACTCAGGATGACAATGCGCGCGCACACGACATTACCAAAATGCCTCCAAACGCGTTTCAATTTCTGACGCTCACTCTGTTGGTGGTTCCGCCCCTCCTCATCGCCACATATTTTCTTTCTGCATTTCCGCATCCCCCAGAACCAGTTTATGTTCACCAATCTCTTGCTGGCCTTCCGCCTGATGCCAAGTCTTGGTCGATCTATCCGGAGGACTTCTTCACGGGCGGTGCCTATGCAACGTTGCTGTATGGACGTGTACGTTCATCGAAATTATACTTTTAACCCTTTTGAACATGCCCGCAGATGCGATATTGGTTACTTGGTCCTGAGGACGGCCAGAAGGTCTGCGTCATCCTGTCATGATCGATGGTCAAAGTTAGCTCACCAGTATCAGGTTGTACTAATTCATGGACTCTCAATACCGGCTATGATATGGAGAGACGTTGCACCAGAGCTTGCATTGCATGGGTTTCGTGTTCTCGTCTATGGTGTGTTCTCATTTTAGCGCCGAGGCGCACTTCGTGTATAAATGTTTTATGAAATTAGACTTGTATGGACGCGGATACTCTGATGCTCCTCAGACGACATACGACGTCAACCTCTTCACTGTCCAGCTCGCACTCCTCATGCAATATCTACGGTGGGACAAGGCTATGATTGCAGGCGTGTCCATGGTCCGTGACTCTGACTCCGTGCTCACTGATTTTGATTATCCATCAACCTTGCAGGGTGGCGGCATCGCTATGGCATTCACCGCACAATTCCCGCATCTCGTGGATGACAAGGTTGTTCTCATCGCTTCTGCTGGAATGATGGAGGTGAGAAATTGATTCCAAGATTGTCAGATTGTCAGATTATCGTATCTGAGAAACCATAACCAGGCAACGGATATCTCTCGAACCGCAAGATTTATGTCTTCTCCGCTCGTGCAAGCCGTTACTGCCAGTGTACCAGTGCAGGTTTGACATTATCATCTTGAATCTATTTACCCTTGTTCTGACTTGCATCCCAGAAATATCTTCAGCGACTCGCCACCAAAAATAACACCTCAATCACCTCAGAGAAAGCTCAAAAGAAAGAAGATCCTGTTACTGAAGTATGTCTCTCTCCTCTAGCTTGATCGAGCATCTCCTGAACCCTCAACAGATTGTGAGGCTCCAATCGGCGCATTTGACTGGATACAATGCTGCTTTGTCCTCATCACTCCGAGACGGACCTATTCGTGGACAAGAGCTGTCATTTTCCTCTGAAGGCTTCGCGAATCGCGCGGTTCTCGTCATTCATGTACGTCTTCCATTCCTCCTGAACAATTCTCTTTAACCTCAATTTTAGGGTACGAATGATATTACGGTCAATGCGCGCTATGCATCATACATCATGTCCCTCCTTCAACCTTCAACGCGAAATCGTTCACGCCTCATTACGTTCGAGGGCGCAGGCCACGACGTCACCATTAGCCACTCCAGCGAAGTTACCCAAGCCATGCTTGACTTCTTCAGCTAACATCTTTGCACTTTATTCCACTCCCTTCAATATTAACTACTCACTCGCTACACGCGTGCACCCGCTATGGTACGGATACAGAAACCCCAAGCTTACTGTCTGTTGTGCTTTTAGTTTGACGATTGGTACTTTGCTGTGGACATACTTACATATCTATTCCCCTATCCCCCCATGTATATACCTTTGTAACAGTGTAGTTGATTCCCCTGTGCTTACTTGGGATCCCGTAGCCGTGCCATACATAGATTCGGACTTGCGCAATCTGATGAGAGAATCTGAGATGATCGATGGATGTCGAGACGTAAAGGTACTTTTTTGATCGTCCACAAAGGAACGCGAGCTGATTCAGATACGTATGTAGTTTAGTTTATTTCTATCAAGTGACATCGAAGGTTCAGTACTCAGTTCCACTACCATCATCTGTTGTTTTCAACGTCTCAAAATTTCTAATGAGTGCTTTGCCAGATGGGACTGAACTCTTCAAGTTCAAGTTTGGCGCAACAGCCTGGGTCTACCCGTTTTGAATTTTCGCATGACTCGCTCGGAATTTTCATGGGAAACCGCCTATGTTTCTTTCGTACCTCTGCTGTCGCTATCCAGGGATCCTGCGCACAAGAGTGTTCCGGCCCTGAACCGGCATCCCATGAGTCCCTAAAGAGTCTTCATGCTGTGGTCACACTCACGATCTTTTGTTGATCTTGAAGCCTCGTGCTAGCGCTTGAGGTCAAGATCTGGACAGTTTAGCCACGAGCTCAGGACTCTTTCCCCCACACCAACCAATCTTTCATTGTTATTGTTGCGGATGAAACTTTTCACATCATCGTGGCACTTGCGTTATCCTTTCCATGATGCAATCTTGTGAATGCCGACCGGTCCTCCGGCTTCAAGTTCCACCAGATCCCAGATGGGTTCTAGGCTCGAGATAGAGCCATCGCCGGACTCCTTTGTACTCCTTCGTACTATAAGCGAGATTATTGTAGATACCGTAACGCATAACTGTCGACGGAAACGATGCCTGACTTCGGAGGATGGCTTTCGTCATAAGCTCGTCATTGCTTGCGTACGTCTACACACGATTTATAATGTTTTATATTAAATTTGCTTACTGATACGTGTACTACTATTGATAAATCTCCACCCGTGTTTCACCAGTACGAGTCTATTTAAATCTTTGTATGCCCTGGAGTTCGAATTGTTTTTTTGCTTCGAACTTCAGGTGCATACTTACTTTACAAATAACTACCGAAATAACTAATTGTCTTTTTGCTTCGAACTTCAGTACTCGTTGTATCACTATACAAACAATATATTATGGCTATGCTGACAATAACTCACATGAAAAAAGTTTCTTGGTTTTGAGTTTGAGACACATAGCGCATAACACGGCAGTGGTTTCCAAATAAAATTTTCAAGGCTTTTTTGACCCTATTTTTGAACTGTTTTCAATGTCATTAGATAAATCTATTACACCAGTCCCCCATCATCTTTGTATGCCCAGACATTCTCTTCAGCTGCACCAGCATGTAAACATCCATCTTCACCTTTGACGACAGCAGCTGATGCTGTACAGAACCTACTGCTGCCTTGATCAGTGATTTGAAGACCTACAGCCTCATGGACAATGTGACTCAGAGGTATATCCATGTCGTTAGAACCCTCTTTTTGTTAAGATATCACACATATCAGGGACACCGTAGGTGCGCTCCTGTGATGAAGGAATGTGATGGACAGCTCAAGCTAAAGCACACGTATTGTCTCATTACGAATTTCTATCGTCATAAACGTATGTTTCATTTGCTATTTCCCCTTTAAATCTTCCTTATCTATTACTCATATATTATGCTCATATTACGCACTGAGCAACACATGTCTCTTAAACACAACCCTATTTAAGCTATTTCTACTCTGGAGACAGAATCATCTTCGACTTCTGTCTCCAGGTCAGTCCTAAATATTTACTTAGTTATTTACATACTAATGATCTTCGACTTCTGTCTCCAGTACTTATAACACTTGAACATATTTTGTTCTGCGATATGTTGCGTCAGGTTATGGGCCCCACTGCCATGAATGATAATACTTCCAAGTCCTTGCAGTTTCCGAAGTTTAACGGTACCAACTACCACGTATGGGCAGACAATTTGAAGTCCGCCCTACAAGCAAAGGGGTTATGGGGCGTAGTCTCTGGACGCGAAACATGCCCTCCCAAACCTCCCGCTAAATTCCCTGATTTGTTGGCCCCATCGTGTCCTAGGGGTGATGAACAGTCTGAAGCTTTATACAAAGAAGGTGACGACTTGATGAAGGTCATGCAGATGAAGGAGTTCTCAACCTGGGAGCATGCGCCCGACAAGTACGAGAGATGGCTCATCAGAGATGATTCTGCCATTGGATTGATTCGTGCTGCAATCGAATATATGCAGTGTGAAGCCATCACGGACTACACTAGCTCGAAAATAGTCTGGGACCAACTACGGAAAAATTACGTTGACCAACAGAGTGGAATAAATGTCCACTATTACTATAACAGTTATATGCAAAAAGCTGGAATGGACACTCACCCTTGACTGATCATCTCAGGTTTATATTGACAAAGCATAGCGCAGATAATAAATATATTTGGTGTAGGTTAAGTACAACTGAAGTTCGGACTGAAGTTCGGAATAAAAGGACAATAAGTACAGCAAGATGATTTAGTGTAATTTATACACACCTGAAGTTCAGAATAAAAGGACAATCCGAACCTCAGGATGCAGAGGAGTTTATAAGCACTCGTAGTGCTGAAACATACGTGGAAGATTAATAATAAAACATATGTTATGAGTAATTGTAATAGCATAAAGATTATAAATCATGTATGAACGTACGTAGTAAATGACGAGTGCATGACGAGCAAATGCTTCCATAGTCAGACATTGTTTCCTTTGACACTCCCACTCGATGTGGACGGAGGAAGAATGACGCCAAGCTGCGAGTGATATTTTTCAAATTTTTCACGAGGCAAAGCCTTGGTAAAAGTATCCGCGATCATGTCGTGTGTTGAAACTTGTTTTAGCATTATATCTCCTTTTGAGATTCACTCGCGAATATAATAGTAGCGTATATCAATATGTTTTGCACATGAATAGGCAACTGGATTTTTCGAGAGAGCGATGCATCCGGTATTGTCAGTGTGAATAATCGTAGCACTAATCTGTTGTTGGTCAAAGTCATTCAATAGGTTTCGGAGCCATATGGCCTCCCTTGTAGTGTTGGAGGACGATATATATTCGGCTTCGACAGTCGACATAGCCACAACCACTTGTTTCTTGGATGACCAGGATACGGTACTTCCATTAATGTCAAAGCACCAACCACTAACTGACCTTCAATCAAATGCATCTTGTGCCCAATTTGCGTCGCACCATCCTACTAGCCTTATGTTGTCATCATATGTCCCTCCAAGCCTCAGGCAAAGATGCTTCATGCCCTTGAGATAACAAAGGATCCTTTTGCACACAATAAGATGAGTAATACCTGGGTTGTTCAGAAACTGTGCCACTTGACCAACGGTGAATTGAATATCAGGGCGAGTTTGGGTGGCATAAAGAAGAGAGCCGACTAGGGAAAGGTAATTCAATCCATTGGCATATTTCAAGTACTCTTCATGTTCTTTTTTGGTACGAGGGCATTGCAACAATGATAAATGCTGACTTGACTGGAGGGAGGTGGAGATAGGATGGCATGAATTCATACCAAAGCGTTTTAGAATGGTGTCAATATATGATGTTTGATTCATGTAGATGATTTGGTTAGATCGGTCTCTCATGATGTGCAGGCCGAGTATGTAATGGATCTCACCGAGATTGGTTATTTCAAAGTGTTTGCCAATATGAGATGATTTTAAGGATGTCCTTTTCTGCGACGGCCATATTGTCGACATAGACAAGGACAATTAACATGATCCTTCTGTTAGAACAGAGGATATAAAGACAATCGTCGGCGTGTGACTGTTTGAAACCCAGAGACATTAGAACATCATGTAGGTGTTCCTTCCACTTTTGACCGGCTTGTTTTAAACCGTATATTGCTTTCAGAAGCTTCCAAAATCTCCCGTTTCCAACTCCACTGGGCGGCCTCATGTAAATCTCTTCGCTCAAATTTCCCTC
>JAGGAP010000769.1:0-12681 GCA_017657235.1 Termitomyces sp. T73sscA
GTATCCCAAAACTACTGGTGGCCCCAGATGTCAAGGTACATTGGCTCCTACACCAGTACTTGTGACCTCTGCCTTTGGACTAAGCCCCAACGTCACCTCCCAGTTGGGCAGCTACACCCTCTCCTGGTACCAGCAGCACAATGGAGCGTGGCCTCAGTGGACTTCATTGTAGAACTTCCAGATTCGCATAATTACAATGCCATCATGGTCGTTGTAGACCTGTGCAGTAAGTGGGCTCACTTCATTCCTACCCATACCACTTGTTCTGCTCTGGGCGCTGCTAACCTCTACCGGAAGAATGTCTGGAAGCTCCATGGCCTCTCTGATGCCTACGTCTCTGACCGGGGTCCACAGTTTGTGGCAAAGCTCACTCAGGAGTTGTATTGTCTGCTCCATATCAAGCTCTACACCTCCACTGCCTATCACTCACAGTCCAACAGCCGGACTGAACGTGTTAATCAGGAGCTTGAACAGTATCTTTGCCTATTCTGCAATGAACGGCAAGATGACTGGGATGAGCTCCTACCTGAGGCAGAGTTCCAGTACAACAACCATGTTCACTCTGCCACCAAGGTCTTCCCTTTCCTTCTGGACACAGGTCGTCACCCCCACATGGGCTTTGAGCCTCCAGGACGTCGATCAGAGAACAAGTCCATCAATGACTTTGTAGACCGGATGTGCAAAGCCCAGGAGGAGGCTAAGGCGGCTCTGACCAAGGCTAAGGACAACATGGCCCAATACTATGACCGTGGGCAACTGCCAAGTCCCACCTACAAGCCCGGCGACCGTGTGTACTTGGATGGCTCAGACATTGCTACCACGTGACCCTCCAAGAAACTGTCTCATCATCAATTGGGACCATATGTGGTGGAAAGACAGGTGGGCCCTCTAGCATATCGACTCCGCCTGCCCCCTGGAATGCGACAGCTCCATCCCGTCTTCAACGTAGTCAAGCTCCTGCCAGCCCTGAATGACCCCATACTAAGACAATAAGCTCTGCCACCCCCGCCCCCAGTCCTAGCACCAGACGGCCCAGAGTATGAGGTTGAGAAGATTCTGAATAGCCATCTGTTCCGTCGCAAACTACAGTACAAGGTGAAATAGAAGGGCTATAGCATTGAAGACATCTCCTGGGAACCAGCTGATGGCATCCATGCACCTATCCTAGTCAGGGAATTTTACCGCACACATCCCAATGCACTCCGTGCCATTCAAGGTATCTACCCCATCTCATCAACTGATCAAGCAGTTCAAAATCTGTTTTACCTGGCACGTCGAGGCGCCGCACTCTAGAAGGGGGGTGATGTCAGGGGATGCTTCTTTTCACTTATATTTCTTGCCTCAGATCACTTTTTCTTGAACTACTCAGTCCAGTGCCAGACCTCCTCAAACGTCAAGTTGGGCTTGTCAAGTTGGGCTGGGTTTCAAATGAGAAGAAATCCTTGCCATCTAGCCATCATTTTCCCCCTCATTTCAGACTCAGCTGCACATGTGATCTAGACATGTGATCCCAGCAGGTGACCCGGACATGTGACCCAGGCATGTGACCCCAACATGTGACTTAGATATCATGTGACTTACCTTATTTTCTTCAATGCCTGGAAGGGTGGATCTTTAGACTTGTTCTTTTTAGATTCCCCTCTGCCAGGTGCGTAACTATTAATACTGATTACCTACACATATATTAATATACTTTGGATTCCCCTCTGCCAGTTGCATGATTAGCCGCAACCTCCAGAGATTGCCCTTACAACATCACAGCATTGTGCAAACTCCTTGAGCTCTGACAGCAGCATGTATGCAATAATACAGTTGCAACAAGGTATATGCAGGTTTGCATAGTACTTGTGGAGCCGCTCAAGCTCATAGGGAGTACCAGAGAACCCCCAATGGGCAAACTTATACACCATTGTACCAGGAATTTTGGCTGACTGGCCACTACTGAACTTGAAGGCCCACACAATTAGTGTTGGCACCAACAAAGACAGTGTTTGTCTGGTACAAATAGTAACAGCAGGGGCCAATAGCCCCGTGGAAGCATGAGTTGAGCTGCTCAATATCAAGCGGCCTCCTGATCTTCACCCCCAAACCATCAGAGATGCAGCCTGAAAAATCATTTTGCGCTCTGTGCGCAAGGGCAGTTGCCACTTTAGCCTTGTTTGCCTTTTTCTTGGCAAGCTTCTTGTTCCACTGCACATGCTGGAAGCGCTGTGCAACTGTCTCACTTTCCTCAGCCTCTTCCTCCTCCTTGGCTTGCAACTGTTTGTAGTTGCTGTCATTCTCAATAGTTGGGACCACTCAATGCTTTCTTTTATCCACCGCCACAGTAGCTACCAGCCCATCATACTGCACAGGAGTGCATGGGTCAGTGGTCAGCTTGACCACTGCCAACTGGAATGGCAAGGCCAGAAACACAACCTCCTTCAAGAACAGCAGCTGGGCAGGCTCTGCCTGCTCTGGAATATCAGCTGGAAAGCTGACTGGCTCCAGGTTGTCAATAAAAATGGGCAGCTTTTGCCCTTGATGTGATTTTGACAGCCTCGGTGCATTCAGGGCATGGCTTGCTGCGAGGCCCTGACTTGCAGGGCTGACTTTCTTCCTGCCTACCACAACTATGGGGTCAATGCTGTCCATCCACTCCAGCTCGGCCTTGGACAACAGCGCCTCCTCCATCCCCTCATCTTACTAGTCTAGCGAGGGTTTGGTCATTAGTGCAGAAGCACCTTTGGCGGTTCCATTGCAGCAACTTTGCTCATTGCTGGCAGGATAGGGGCAGCAATAGGCTGCACTGGCATGAACAAAGTTAACAATGTGGATGTGGCAGTTGGCTGCGCTGGCATAAATGCTAACAGCAATGCCCCCAATAGGGCCACAAGTTCACTCCATGATGGGAGTGGTCTGACCCACCTGGGCTCACCGCTCACTCCCTCTTGTGATGGTAACTTGTGCTTTGCTGCATGGTCAATCTGTTTCAGCGCTGCTACACGCTGCTTCTGCATTAGCTCAATCTGATTGAGCAGTCCTTCCATCACCATAACTGCAAGATTATCTTGCAAAAACAATGCAGTTGGGGGCACTGGTTGCTCTGCAGGCACTGCAATAACACCTCCATGCCCATTTTGGTTTGCACTTGGAGTGCAAGTTCTCTCTTGCTGACAGGTGCCATAGTGCGTGCATATGTTGGCACCAGTGCCTGATAATAGCTTGGTACCAACTGGTAAAAGCACTCATGGCACACTTCCTGCATCTAGCGCTTGTGGTACTCCTCCTCCCAATCCACTTCCATCCATGAATAAAGGAGTGTCTTATATGGGAGCAGCTGTTTGCAGCCTGAGTAGGCTGTAGCCGCATAGTACTCAAACGTGCTTAACGGTAGCTGTCTTTTTAGTTGACCTTGTCCAGGTCTTCCCCCCCTTCCAGAGCTCTGTGAGCTCTGTCCAGGCTTTGGAGGGCTCCTTGAGGCCATTCTATTCAGTCTACACATTTGTGACATGTTACAACAAAAGAGATAAGAAAAGAAGAAAAAATCTCTAAAGTCTGCAGGTGGACAAACAGGCACAAAGATCCAGCCACATGGCACTTGGCATTGGGCTTTGCCATGGTCAACAAGACCACATGAGTCAGCCACCATTTAGACTTAGCCAAATAGTGGCCTTTATGCACTGTATGCACGCCGTGCAAGTTGACAAGGGCGCTTAACGCCCTATAATTTGAGGTATCTATCCATTGCTGCAAGCAATTTACAGTTCTCAAGGGGCTCCCATGTAGTGTCTCCTAAGCTCCACCACACCTCAAATTCAAGGTGTCCCAACATTGTCCATTAATAGCCTATAAAGTCATTTACGAACCATTCTTGGTTATTGGCAGTGCCAAAATTGTAATACAGCCACTAAGCAAGTACCCATGCCCATAGATGACAGAGCAATTGTGATCAATGTTCATACACCTGCACCTACAAATGACAACTCTGAACTTGACCACAATCAAATACTTGCAGCACTGTTGCAAGTTGGTGACTTGGAACCTCTACCAACATGTCCCAAAGAATCCAGAACCTGGAGGGAAGCTCAGTCAAGCCATGATGCATCAACATGGAAACAAGCATACCAAGAAGAAATAGAATCCCTCAAGATTATGAATGTCTACAGACTTATACCATGCTCCACCATCTATTCTGGTCAGAAAGTTCAAAAAGGCTGCCTCATTTTTAAGATCAAGAGGAATGAGAATGGAAAACTGGTCAAGTACAAAGTATGCCTTGTCTTCAAAGGCTATGAGCAAATTTATGGCAGAGACTATAATAAAACCACCTCACCAACTGCATGCATGGAGTTGTGGTGCATCCTCCCACACATAGCTGTAATGGAAGGTTGGGATGCTGCGCAAATATGTAAAGACAGCTTTCCTGAACAGAATCCTACCAGACAACAAAGTTCAGTATATAGAACAACCAGAGGGATGCAAAGAGCCAGGGAAGGAAAACTGGGTGTGTGAACTTACATGGGGCTTGTATAGAATGAAACAAGCTGGTAGGATTTGAAACCAGACCCTCAATGAGTGGATGCTCTTATGGCAATTCACGTGTCTCACATGTGAATTATGTATTTACTATAGAAAGATGCCTACAGGCACTGTCATTGCTGCTGTACATGTTGATGATTTTCTGTTGATTGACAGTTTCAAGAACAAAAATGACCAGTTCAAACCCCAGATGCACAAGGCATAGACCATATCTGACCTTGGTATGCCATGATACATTGTTGGAGTGTCAGTAGAATGGAATTGACCCAACAATACTGTAGCGCTGTTGCAATCTGGCTTCATTAAACAAATAGTCCAACAGTTTGGCCAGAAAGATGCCTATCCGCTGTCTTTATCCATGGAGCCAGGCTTGAAGCTGAGACAACTTAAATGAGACAATTAATCTCAGGAGGAGAAGGACAACAACATTAGCAAACTACTATATCAATCACTAGTGGGATGCTTTCTGTACATCACAATTGTGGCTTGACCCAACATAGCATTTTCTGTACAGCAACTCTCTCAATTTCTTGATAGCTTTGGTTGCTCTCACTGGAATGCGGGTATCCATCTAGTCTGCTACCTAAAAAGGACAAAGGATTTCAAACTGTGACTTAGTGGTGCTCCCATTGCACTTAGAGGGTTCACAAACGTGGACTGAGTGAGCTGTTTAAACACCAGATGCAGCACAAATGGCTATGCCTAGTTACTAGGTATGGGAGCAGTCTCATGGTCCATCAGAAAACAGAAAACTGTTGCAACCTCCTCATGCAAGGTGGAATACATGGTGGCATATGAGTCAACCTAGGAATGCATCTGGCTACAAATGTTGATGAAAGCACTAGGATGGGCCTACTGACTACTCTCTTCTGTGACAACAAGGCTGCTATCATACTATCAGAAGATCCAACCATGCATGCAAGGGTAAAGCACTTCAACATTAAATACTATTTCATTTGAGAACACGCACAGTCCAGCAAAATCATCATTAAATTAAATACATCAATACAAAGAATAACATTGCAGATATGTTCACAAAGGCCCTCCCAAAAATATTTGTCCAACTTTGTCATATCCTAGGAATATTGTTGGCACCATGTTCCATATGCAAGGAGGAGACTGGTATATGGTTCAGTTTGTGGTAAGGAGGAGTGACTAGTATATGGTTTGGTTTGTAGTAAGGTTGGGATGTGACAATGTAAAGAGTACCATGCACCATTGTCGGGGCCACTGTCTGGCCACTGTGGTTGCTTTGTCTAAGTAACTTATAACAGCATGGACAACTACGAGTACCCTCAGTTCTGTTTATACACTACTGAGGGTACGTTATAAAGACTTACTATACATAAACATCACACTGATTACAATACCTAGATTATTCACTTACAGTATATTGATCTAGGTGTAGATGATGGTCTACATATATCCACTGTGCTATAGTTCTAACACAGAACAGTAACACAGTAACATTGGCCATAATAACAGCATCACTTTCAGGTATATTGTTAATACCATGTTAAAGATTTTCAATCAATCACATACCTATCAAACTCTTTTGTATGATAGTAATCATCTCCTTTGTAAGTTCAAAGTCCTCAAGTGTAGAAAGCAGGTACTCAAGAATGATGCAATAGTGCTGATGTGTATGCAAAGTGAGCTTCAGGTGTTTTGTGGTCTTTTTAAGCCATGGCTTTGCTTGTGTGATGTGGTGAGAATTGTTCTCATTGCCGATGTCAAAACCATCATCTACAAAAATGACAGTACCAGGTATACCCTATAGCCTGATACAACTGGGCTACCTGGGCTACCATCCAGGTATCACTGTTGGCATTAGAAGATGTTTCTGTTGGAAAAAATTTGAAAGAAATGTGTCATGCCATTTCCAATGTGCTAATTTCTAACAGAAAAAGCCTTTAAACAAAGGAAAGTGCCTTTTTCTGTTGGAAATCTGCACATAGGAAATGGCATGACACATTTTTTTTTACACTTTTTCCAACAGAAACATCTTCTGGTACTAGCAGTGTATGTCACCACACATAGGATGAGAGCCATACAGGGCAGGTATGCCTTGCCAGAAATGTATACCATGTATGGTCTGAGTACTATATATAAGTTTTGGATGAAATAGAGTGAGATGAAACTGGCTTATGGACAATAAAATTAACACAGATATCAGGCTGATAACAAGATATGTCAACAAATGCTTTTTTATGTTTATTGAAGCTACATTCGCTTCCTGTCCCAGTGAAATCTTGGAACTCTATTGGAATGGACTTTGTTGGACCATTTCCTGAGTCGCGCAGCCTCATCTACTTATGGGTAGTTATTTGCTGCATGACCAGTATGGTCCACCTTATTCCAATCAATACAATGACTACTGCATTGGAACTCTTGTGGATTTATCTCAAGGAGATAGTCTGCCTACATGGCCTACCTAGCTCGATTGTAAGCGACCAAGGTTCCAAGTTTACTTCCAAATGGTGGAAGGAGCTGCACAAGTTGCTTGGAGCAAAGTTGCTTATGTCAACTTCCTTCCATTCACAGATGAATGGCCAGACAGAGCATGCAAATTGTAATGTTGCAAAAATCTTCAAAGCATCTGTCCATCCTGATCAGAAGGACTGGGTGGATTGTCTTCTGATGGTGGAATTCACAATCAATGCAAGTGTATCTGAGACCACAGAATACGCTTTCTTTGAACTCAATAGTGGATATATGCCATCCATGATCAAGGAACTTTGTACTGACAAAGTAATCCATTAAGAATCAAGGATTTTGCACAGAATGCACTCATTGTCAGGGGACATTCTGTTCCACTTCCATTTCTTGCCTCAGATCACTCTTCCCTGAATTACTCAGTCCAGTGCCGAACTCCCTGACATCAAGTCAGGCTCATCAAGTTGGGCTGAGTTTCAAATGAGGGGAAATTCCTGCTATCTAGCCATCATTTTCCCCCTCATTTCAGACTCAGCTGCACATGTGATCTAGACATGTGACCCGGACATGTGACTTAGGTATCATGTGACTTACCTTTATTTTCTTCAATGCCTGGCAGGGTGGATCTTCAGACTTGTTCTCTTTGGATTCTCCTCTGCCAGGTGCATAACTATTAATACTTATTTACCTATACATATATTAATATACTTTGGATTCCCCTCTGCCAGTTGTGTGATTAGCCACAACCTCCAGAGGTTGTCCTTCCACTCATGAACCTAGCATTGGCTTATGATGCAATCATTGAGGCACACATATTCCAGATGCACCAGCAATCAACAAGGGTAACTTGGTGTATTTGTCTACCAAGAATCTAAATCTGCCTAAAAGTTGGGCAAGTAAACTGTGCCTGAAATGGGTAGGACCATATAAGGTCCTGGAAGCTGAGCTGAGCACATCAAATTATGTGCTTGAGTTACCTTCTGCGTTGCAAGCACAACACATCATGCCAAAATTCCATGTGTTGCTGCTGCAACCATATGTGGCCAATAATGATGCGCTATTTCCAAACCGCACAATGCCAGAGCCTTCTGGAATTGCACCTTTCTGGCTTCTTTTACTCATGCTTTCCCTTCCCATACCTCTTCCATTACTTTTTCAAGTCTGGTTGCTGGCTGTTTTCTGTCTTGTGCTGCTTTGTTGGTAAGTTGACAGGTGCAATTGAATCAGCAAGGGATCTTCTCGTTTGTGTGTGGTTTTGGTTGTTGAGATCTTCAACTGGTGGGTCTGCATCTGTTGTCAGCATTGTGGAAGGGTGGGGCATGCAGAGGCTTGTCTCATAGCCTAAGTCATTGTTGTTTTCTTGGGGCATCAGAGCAGCTACCTCATCTAGGTCTTGCAAGGAAGGAATCAATAATTCTGATTGGTTACTTGGTGAGTTTTTGCAGGTCTTGCTTGCTGATGTTTTGTGTTGCTCAATAAACTTTATATGATAGGATTGATAGACTTTTCTGTTTAAGTTATCCCAACAACAATATATTTTTGAATCAATTCTATATTTAATAACCATGCATTTGATAGACCTAGGCTTTACTTTGGGGTTATAAGTTTGAGTGAACACAAATGCACAACAACCAATTTCTTGCATGTAGAAGTAACTGGGCTTGTGTTTAAACCACAGTCATATAGCATCTTTCTGTTTAAGGATTTTGTGGGGGATTTTACATGCAAGTGGGCAGCAGTGAGATAGAATTCATTCCAGAGATATTCCAGGCATCCAGAGTCAATTCTCATGCTTCTGGCCTTCTCTATCAAGGTGTGGTGCATTTGTTCAACTTGACCAATGTGTGCTGAAGTGTATGGGGCACCGTGTTTGTTCAATATGCCTCTAGTTTTTAGCCATTGCTCCATTTCTATGCTGCAGAGCTCCCCATCACAACCTGTTCAGTATTTCCTCATTTTTAGGCCTGTTTTGTTCTCATGAGCAAGTTTCCAGGCCTTGAGTGTCACAAATGCCTTGTTTTTTGATCTGAAGGGTGAAGACCAGAAGGTAAAGACCATGCTATGTTGGTGTAGTCATTGACAATGTCTAGTACATAGTGATTACCAAACTTGGATTGTATATTAACTGGTGCCATCAGGTCTGCCCACACAATTTTGAGCTTCTGTGTCCCTCTTTGCCCTCCTTCTTGCACCTTAGGTACAGGCATTCTGGTTTGTTTTCCCTGGATGCAGCTGTCACACTTTGGTGGTGTGGAGGAATGAGGATATTGTGCACCTTTGATCTTGTGATCACAGGCTAGATGGAGGATGGCTTGGTAGTTTGCATGCCCAAGGCAATGATGCCAGGTTTTGACTGGTCACTCCTGGCTGAGCTGTATAGGCATGATCTGTGGGAGTGTTTGACAGGTTGACAGAGTAGTCCCTTTTGCTTGTTTAGAGATCCTTGTGCAATGATGTGTTGAGAGCTGCAGTCAATGATTTGGGCTTCATCACTGTTAAAATAGGTGTACAAGTCATTGTCAACAAACATGCAGCTGACTGATGGTGGAGTCTGGCATGTATAGTGCCTTCTTGAGTGTGAGTGACTGCCCTTCTGATGTGTGGAGTTGAATGCTTCCGACTCCTTGGGCTAGAATGGTGGAGCTGCCAACACCTCTTATGGCCTTTGGGGCAATGGGCTGGATTTTATAGAAGTCAGCTTTGGAGTGGGAGATGTGAACAACTGTTGCTCCAGAGTCAATGAAGAATGGGTGGTTGGTGGTGACAAAGAGGGCTATTGTTTGTGCAGGGATTGTCATGGAGGACTTGATCCAGTCTATGTTGATCTCCTCCTCCTCCGCAATAACTGCCATCCACCCTTCCCACTCAATGTCGAAAGAAGCTGTTGTGGGGACATTGTCTGTAATTAGCCCAGCAAAGCTAGTGCGTGCAGGAGTGGGTGTGCTACTACTCAGAGTTTGCAGTTTACCTAGTTCATTTTCCTTGACAAGATAAACTTTTCCTCCTGGTCCTGCCAGCTGAGTATACACCCTTGTCCCAGCAGAGCCTTTGTCCTTTGTATTTTGGATACCAGCAGCCATGTGCACAGCATTACATGCAGCCTGAAATCCTTTCTTTTCCATTGCTCCACCAGGGTAGGCACAGAAAGGTGCCTCATGCCCTCCACAGGAACAATTGTGTGCAGTGCAAGTGGTGCAACACTTTACCCCTGCAGCATGATTGTATCCAGGGAGGTTGGGTCTGTTTGAGCAGGGCCAGCCTTGTGTGGTGGCAGCAAGTGCAGTATTGGTGATTATACTGGAGCCATTAGACTTCAAGGTTGTCAAGTTCTGCACTGTTTCAAGGAGCTTGTGAATGTTGTCCAATTTGTAAGGGTTGGCAGGGTTGGAACCAGCAAGGCCTTGAGAGACTTGGGTCTGGACTGCTGCATATTCTGGATTGTTGAGACTGTTAAAGAGCACAATGCGTTTAAAGAGATCCTTGTACAGGGCCTTTATTGCAAAGATGCAATTAATAATGTCACAAATCTGTTTTGTGGTGGTTGTCAGCAGCTCACTGAAACACTGGATCCGTAGGACTTTCTGAATCAATGTGACCATTTGGACAGGACCTTTGCCTTCAGCCCAGGCTTTAACCTGGTCATATAGGTCTGCTGTAGTCATCTCCTTGTTCAGTCCCTTATATTCTGATTTGTCAAGGGCAATGAGAATGATTGCACATGTCAGATTGTCATTCACACTCCAATTGTTGTATGCTGTGGGCTTGCTGGATCAGATTGTCATTCACACTCCAATTGTTGTATGCTGTGGGCTTGCTGGAGATGCTGGGGCAAGTGATGAGTGGAGGGAAGATGTAGGATTTCAGTCCAAGCAATGATAGATGAATTTTCAGAGTTTCAACCATTTGGTGAAATTGAAGTGGGGAATTGCAGTTGAACTTGTCAGACTTTTAGTTTGCACCATGGACAGATAGCAGGGATGGATGGGGCTGAGGAATCTGCTGGCATGGAGAGTTTGGACATGTATGAGCCTTAGCACAAAGGTGTGAGGGTCTTTTCCTTGTCTGAATTTGGGAGAACAAGGCAGGCACTGATTATCCAACAAGGAGATAAATCAGGTACAGAGGCAGCTCCAGAGGGAAACGTCTGGTGCTATTAGCACCAAATTATGCAACAGGCAAAGACAATGAGTTCTAATGAGTAGCAGTACTGTTCAGGTAGTCTACTCAATAAGGCTCATAACCTGTTAGAACTATAGCACAGTGGATATACGTAGACTATTGTCTACACCTAGATCAATACACTGTAAGTGAATAATCCTCAGTAGTGTATAAACAGAACTGTATTTTGTACCTAGATCAATACACCATAAGTGAATAATCTTGGTATTGTAATTAGTGTGATGTTCATGTATAGTAAGTGTTTGTAACATACCCTCAGCAGTGTATAAACAGAACTGAGGGTACTTGTAGTTGTCTGTGCTGTTAAAAGTTACTTGGACAAAGCAACCACAGTGGCCAGATGGTGGCCCTGACAATGGTGCATGGTACTCTTCACATCATCACATCCCAACATTCTGATATCTACCTACACTAAAAAAGGTTGTACTACTAAGAATACACCTCAATAGACCTAGTGTTGGATGACGGACCTCATACAGGGTCACTGTAAGTGGCCCCAACTCAGGATAGATTAACTGTGTCCCTGAAGACTACATATATATTATACTACAGACACTTATGCGCACCCTCAGTCAAATATATTGGACTGAGGGTGAGCAACTACACTACTATTGTCATAACACTATACTTATTCTACCTTTAGATATATTGTTATTCTGCAGGTAGGCCTCGATCAAATATATCGGACTGAGGTCCGGGTTCCGCTTGAACATGATATTGCCGTTGCTGATATCACGATGAAGAACATCGGCCATGACAACAGCATCACGTTCAGCTATATCGTTAATACCATGTCAAAACAGTCAAGGAATATATTCTCAATCAATCACATACCTATCGAAGCGTCTCGTAGAACAGTAATCATCTCCTTCGTAAGTTCAAAGTCCTCGAGTGTGAAAGGCAGGTACTCGAGAACGATGCGATAGTGCCGATGTGTACGTAAAGTGAGTTTGAGAGGTTTCGCAGTCTGTTTAAGCCATGGCTTTGCTTGCGTGATGTGGTGAGGATCGTTCTCATTGCCAATGTCAGAGCCATGATGGACTATCGGAATATTCGGGACCTGTTTATCATGAAGCCTTTTGTAGATCTCGTGTTCGGGCTTGAGAGTGGGTGAAAGGACGCGCCAACTGTCTTTGAGCAAGACAACTCTTTTCTCCTGTAAGCCATACGCTTTGAAACACCGCGTCGAGCGCCCAATAGGGGAGGCAGAGCCAGGAGGCTGGTCTTTCAGGATAATGTAGTTCTGATCGCCAACGGAAATCATGACGAGAGGAGCTTTCTGGTCACACTCCAGTTGGCCCCGAATGTACTTCATTTGATCAGGAGATAGATTGGCGGCGGTCACAGTAGGGTCGCGTCCGCGGTCTGCCTCCGTTGCGGAAGTGAATCGGCAAAAAAAGTCAAAGAGGGATGCATCGTCGAACGGAATCTTTTTAGTGACAACAACGCCACTTCTGTCCCAGCGAAAAAGACGCATGTATGTGCGGAAGATGAGAGCCGAGAACGCATGAGTTCGAAACTCCAGTGCTTGATGGCAAGTCGCAT
>JAGGAP010000770.1:0-12624 GCA_017657235.1 Termitomyces sp. T73sscA
CCCCGGGATCCAGGTCTGGGTTCCAGTAGCGGGGTGCGGCACCGAGGCTTGGGGCGAGACCCAAGGGCCGCACAAGCTGGGATCCAGATCCGGGTTCCAATAGCGGGGTGCGGTCCCGGGACTTGGAGTGAGACCCGGGGGCCGCACGAGGCAAGGTTGAGACATGTCGCACAGCGCGGAGGTCTTGTACCGGAACGCAGAGACACGCGGTGGCGGGGCGGTAAGGAGGGAGCGGGAGCGGGGCGGCGGGGCGTGGTGGTGCGTGATCGTGAAGCGTGATGTGCGAAGGGGGTCTCGGCGTGGGCCGGGGATAGCCGGTGGTGCCAGCACGGGTGTGGCGGTCATGGCGGTGATGGCCCGGGGAATGCCGCGGGTGGCGGTGACGGGTGGTGATGGCCCGGGGGATGCCGCAAGTGGCGGTGGCGGGCGGTGATGGCCGGGGATGCCGCGAGTGGCGGTGGCTAGTGGCGGTGACGGGCGCTGATGGCCGGGGGTTGCCGAGGGGGTTGGCCGGGTAGTGGTCCGAGCCGGGGGTGGTCGTGGGGGTTGTTTTGGGAAGGGTTGGAGTCCCGGGGCCGGGGCTGAGTCCTGGGGATCTGTGGCGGGTCGTGACACTAAGTACTGTCTGGGTATGTGGCAACTTAACCTTTTGGGTAAGTAGTTTGCAAGAGTCTCTAGCAACTTGCTATGAAATTTGAAGCCTGTTGAGTATAGACAAACTATGAATTGTTAGTTTCCAAGGGAAGTCAGCAAGAAATGCTAAGGTAAGGCAGCAAGAGATGGAAGGTGCTTAGCTACATGAAGCTACTAGACTCTAGCTGTCGATGCTAGGTGCAAAGATTTATAGGCAAGGTGCCAAGGTGTTGGCAACATAAGACTAGATGTGCCCAAATGACACCATAAAAGCAGAGAGTGGAGGTGCTAAGAAACAAGTGCCAAAAGAGAAAGGATGCACTAAAATGACTTAGAGGAGTAAAGTTGCTTAAAGAGGTGAAGATGGTTGTGTATGATTTATAAGTCTCCCAAACTTCTCTAAACCTCTCCAACAAACACATATCTATTGAAGTGCCAGTGCTTTAACAAAGTATTACCAGCCTTACCATCTCTTGCATCATTTTTCAGTTCTATGTGAACTAAGGCTGTGGGTACTTGGAAAAGAAGCCTTGGATGAGTTTTTGAGCACAAAAAATAGGTTTTACTGTCAGTGAAAGCAATGCATCATCCAGCGCTCAAATGATGATTCAGTAAATAAGGTAAACTATCCGGCTTCCGATTCAGAACCTGACGACAAGGTCGCCAGTCAAAGTATTGCATGAAGATGATTCCTCATCCAAGTTGTCTGTTGTCGCTGAGTGTCAGCCACTCGTGCCAATCTCCAATTGAGTTTGTCCCTCGTGTTCGGATCGAGGAACCGCTCGTGGGGTTTGTGGCAAGTGATGCCTCAGTCAAGACAGACGTTGGTTTTTTGATCCCCAACGCATTTGTCAATCAATGATCTCGACTCTTCGGGATACACAGGTTCAGGTCGAGACGAACGGGAACCGGGAGATGCAGTTCCGCAGCAAAGAAGGTGGAGGGAAAAAGGCGTGTTAGAGATCCTCTGACTATTTTGTTCATGTATCCTGTATTATTATGATTCAGGATTTGTGGGATTTATGGCAATTCACTCTTTTATCTTTCTAGCGGGTTATACATTAATTTCTATGTAAGCGTACAATCTTTCTAGCGGGTTATAAATATCTATGTGAGCGTACAATCTTTCTAGCGGGTGATGTAATTAAGCGTACAATCTTTCTAGCGGGTTATAAATATATATCTATGTAAGCGTACAATCTTTCTAGCAGGTTATAAATTTCCATGTGAGCGTACAATATAGCGAGAACAGCCAAGCAAAAGACAAGCAAGGCGTAGAACAGGTCCTCGGTGAACAACAATGAGTAGGTAGGTAGGTAGAATTACCCAGGAGGCATATCAGAGATAGCGCTTCGATTAGGACCGGATTCTGTTACCAATCCTTGCCAGTGCTTCAACCTCGCGATGAGCCAAGCGATACATCCAACGTCGAGCATTGACATTACAGTGACGATGACACGACTTGCGACGATCATCGGATAATGCACTTCTAGGTTCGCGTCTGCGGATGGATTCGGGTAGAGGCCACCACGCCAGACAGAGGCGAAGAGAGCCAAGATGAGGAATATGATGCCCCTGATAGTTGGTTAGTTATGAGAATCCGTATTCTGGAGATCAACCAACCAACTGAGAAAGATAAAGGGCAGCGCAAGGATTGTCCATGGCATGTACAAGTACGAATCGCGATTTCTTCTAGCATTCTTTTCCAAGGTTATCGAAGATAGATCAACTTATGAAGTGGTAGTACACACCTCGGACCACTTGGTAGCAAAATCCTCAGTCCTGAAAGGACCTTTGCGAAAATGATACACTAAGATCATCGCTGAAGGTACAACGGCGATCATCCTTAAGATGAACAGATACACCAGGCACCGAGTGAGAGGGTCTCCATTTGTCCCAGGCATTTGTAGAAGAGACGGGGATGCTCTAATCAAAAAAGAGTAGGGTGAGTTCAGTCACGACAGATGGTGGAAGTTGCTGACCCAAGAATGGTGACAGCTATAGACGCAACATTTGTCCATTCCTGGCACCTATGTTCGACATACGCAGTCCAGCACAGGATGCTTTGAGTGGGCCTGAAGGTAGATGATGTCAGTGGAATGGATTGTGAGGTCAATTCATCAACATACGAGATGGAATCCAAGTATCTCGCTTGAGATTGGAAGTACAAAGGAAGATAGAGCAGAGCTACGTGGAAGGAGCCTCGAAGGATGTTTTTGGCCATCCCTCTCGTTGAACAATTTCATGGCTGGGTCCAAAGTGCTGGATTTATAGGTCCAGAGGCAAAGAGTGACAAGATCAGATCATGAGGCATGACGTGAAGGCGGTGCACTACTCTGATAGACGTTTCTTTATTTTCTTTATCGGGACACCCTTGAGTACTCAAAGTCGCCATTATTGTGCATCTTATTCGGATGGTCGTACAAGACAATCCTCGTTGTCTGATGTCGCTAGGATTCAGCTACGGCGCGGATAAACTCTGTAGAGACTCACATAAGGCGTTCAAACGTTTTCCGTCGTCGACAATGAGGTCGGTCAGCCACTCGTGCCAGCCTCCATCTGAGCTGCTATAAATGCATTTCTGTGGATCTATATTCGTCACATACTTTCTACAATGACTACTCTATTCGCGGCCAAATGCAGACCAAAACATGTCCTCACTCTCGTCGCGTCTCTTATTCAAGTATCCTATTTCCTTTTTACGCCCTCTCCACCGAGCAGTGGCAACCATCTTACCCTCAGCAGCACACGTACAATCCCCCCTCCGACCATCAAAACCCCGACTCGCACAACCATCCCACCCCCGACTAGCACGACCGCCCACAATGACGTCAACAACTCTAGTCCACTCGGCCTCTATCTAGGCTTTTGTGCACTCATAGTCGGCTTTCTCTTTGGGCTCGGTATGTTCTGTGCTTCACATCATCTCTTTCCAACTCAAGTACAGTCCTAGCCACAGTATATACTAGAACTGGAGGCAAGCCCATACACCCGTCCCCTCTTCAAACTCCTCTATCACCTCCGAACAACCTAACAAAAAACGATGACTTCAAGGACACAGCCGACTCTGATGACTCTGATCCCGACAATTCTGGCAATGACACTCCTGGAGACGGCAATGATGGCGGCGACGGTAGCGACGACATTACCGATGAGCAAGACGCTGACAATTCGCCGAGCGAAGGCGATGGCGACGGCGACGACAGCGACGACACTACCGATGAGCAAGACGCTGACAATTCGCCGAGTGAAGGCGATGGCGACGGTAGCGACGACATTACCGACAAGCAAGATGCTGACAATTCGCCGAGCGAAGGCGACAGCGACAGCGACGACAGCGACGACACTACCGACGAGCAAGAGGATGACAACCCGCCAAGTGAAAAAGGCCTGCACGACGAACCCGACCCAGAAGACCCCCCGCCTCCCCTGTCGACCGCTCTCGACGAGAACGACGACTATCCCAGGATGACTTTCAATGGTCCGGCCCTCAGCCTTCTCCATTTTCTCCTCGGAGCCGTTGGCGGGCTACTCACGAGACTAGTCACTATGAACGCGACCAGTTACCGTCGAGAACTCCGCCGTCTCTTGCGCGGGATCGCTTCTCGTTCATTTTCAACGCAAATCAGTATCTTTTCGCCTAGGCTCTCCGACTCACCTATCGTGGAACTGCCATACTCTTGCCACTCCCAGCCTTTCATTATCGCGACTGCACAGTTGCATCATCCATCTCGACGACGACATCCCAAGGTCAGCCTCCCAGCCTCTTTGACCATCGTCATCAAATACGCAGTGGACACTGTCGCAAGACTCTCTCCTTTATGCGTCTCCCTCGCTGATACCATCCGACCTGCATTGGACACTATCGCAAGACTCTCTCCTTTATGCGTCTCCCTCGCTGATAGCATCCGACCTGCAGTGGACACTATCGCAAGACTATATCCTCTATACGTCTCCCTCGCTGATACCATCCGACCTCCGGTAAATTGGTTTATTCATGCCATGGCTCAGGACCTTGTCGTCGTGGAGGCTTGTATTTCGCTTGCGATCGACAGAGTGCGAACAATTGATATCGACCATGGCTCTTCATTGCGTCTAATCGCCGGTTGCACTGTTCTGCTGCTCGTTATCCTCGAGGTCTACAATGCCAAGCTTCCTGCCAGCCCTGCTCACACGGATTTATACTATGGCGATGACATCTTGTTCCCCTTTGCTGAAGTTGATTTCCCTCTCGACTCGGAGGATTCTGAGTCTCTTCAAGTCAGCACTGTCAAATCTGACTATCTCGCAGACAACAACACTATCTTCCCGTTCCGCGACGTCGATCTACCACTCGTGGAAGAGGAACTTGATAGCCACTTCGATGAAAACAGCACTATCTTCCCGTTCCGCGACGTCGATCTCCCACTCGTGGAGAAAGGACTCGATGACCACTTCGAAGAAACGAGCACTGTCTTCCCGTTCCACGATGTTGATCTCGCGCTTCTGGAAGAGAAACTGGATGATTTTACTACAGGTCAGACGATAGTCGTGGATCCCATCGCTAGCTTTGATCATTCCACCAACGAGATTGAACCAGTCTTTGAATCTGAGGCTGTGCATTGCCACGCTATGGAAGAGGTCATGGAAGAGGTCTCCGCTGATTGTGTTCTGGACTTGTCTTTGGGATCCATGGGTGTCGAGCAAGTAGAGGACCAAACTGAAGCCAACAAGGATGTCCATGAGGCCAACAACACTCTCGCTGACGAATTGCTATCATCAGCATACGATGAAGATCTTAGCCTTAACGTCTGCGTCTATGCCCTGGCCGTGGAGGATGACGAGTTTGTAGAGATCGCTACAAGTCTGTCCAGCGACGAAGATCCCGATAGCGTCACATTCGAGGAAGACCCCGACGCAGTCTTGGATTGTCTAGCCGGTTTGTTCGACTCATCGTATACAGATTGTCCCTTACACATCGATGCCACCGAGGACGAAGAGAATGCAACGACGCCCAGCGCAGAGGATTCACACACGGAGCTCACTGTCGAGGAAGACCCTGACACTATCCTGGAATGTATCGCAGATCTCTTCGACTCACCTTTTGTTCCAAGTTCCGCGGAAGAAGAAGACGGTCCAGGCTCACCACTTCAACACGAGCTCGCATTGGTACCGGTAAGCCAAATTAGTATTGATATCTCGTTCTTACCCATCCCTGTTTCAGGTATCTCCCTCCAGGGCTTCAGGTGACGTTCGTATCCGAGCGTTCACCTCCTGTGGAACATTTGCAGAGATGTTCGGATACGAGAACGAGAGACCATTGGAGGTTCGTCCGTACCCTTCTCTCATCCTATCTCTCATTACTAATACCCCTCCAACCATCAGTTCCTCCGACCCCTTCCAGCCCATCTTGAGAGGCTCCTTCCCCCATATGCCTACTTGACACACACCCCGGCACGATACTTCACTCTCGGCGGTCCATCCGCAACTCCAACTACGCCATACGCCCGTTGGATGGAAGAGGACCACCAATCCACCCCATTCGTTCCATCCCCCTTCGGTCCGCCCCGTACCCCGCCTTGTACACCACCCACTATTGTCATTCCCTCTCCGACATCATCTGAGGGCACGCAGCCTGCCGACGAATCCCCCGCTGCCATCCGTGCGCGGCGTCTGGACCGCAAATGGGCGAAGATAATGGCGAAACGCCAGAGAAACGAGGCGAGGAACTGCGTCCCGCGTATACAAATCGAGGAGACGTCGTTCTCGTCGTCTCTGGCTAGTAATACTTCAATCAAGAGCTTTTTTGATCCCCACGCGTCTATCAATCAAGAATTCCGACGTACAAAGGTTGAGGCCGAGCCCGCCAAGACGACAAAATGGAAAGCTCGAAGTCCGGGAGATCCAGTTCCGCAGCAGAGAAGAAGGTGGAGAAGAAAAGACGTGCTGGTAGGCGCTGGGGAGGATGAGAGCTATGGTGCAGTTGCGGCAGCGGTAGACTGATATTCTGCGACCATTAGATCTTTGAACCTATACTTTAACTGTTCTATACATGTATACTAGTCCTCTATATGATCATATTTCAGGATTGTGTTTGGTCTTATGCCGATGACGGTGAAGTGTGGGGTTTATGACGATTTGTTTTCAAGAGCTGGTTAGAAATTCCCATGCAAGCATACACAAGGACATATCAGAGATCAACACCTTTGCAGAGTAGGACCGGATGTATCCTCCAATCTTTCCCAGCGCTTCAACCTCGCGACGAGCCAAACAATACATCGGAGGCGAGGATTGACATTATAGTCACGGTGACGATAATATGATTTGCGAGTGCGACGACCACCGGACAATGACTTCTAGGTTTGCGTCGGCGGATGGAGCACACCAGACAAAGGCAATACAAGAAATCCAGTGCGCGTTCAAATTCAACCACGCCCATCTCACCAACATGCCAAAGCTTGACGAACTGAAGATTGGCCTTGTTGCAGATATCAATGAAATCCCCCAGTGTGCGCTGTTTGCCATTTTGAGATACCATCACACCCAAATCTATGTTGTACTGTCTGATCTGTCCCACGCCGTAGTTAGGCTGGCGCCTCGGTAAACGCATAATCGGATGTATTCATGCGATTCACATGCTGAAGGACGTATTCGTTCGATAAAGGTCTCGGGGAAGTCAATAATTCTTAGGGAGGCCCATAGAGAGGTGTGGAGAATTTTATCGCATGCCTTCGTTTATTTCTCCCCATTTCATCCTGAGCTGGGCTAACTCCGTTTGGTCTTCTATCTTTTACCTGCCATGAATCCGGCTTGGTTGGGGTGAATAATATCTGGAGCAACTGTACTCAGTCTCTGGGAGAGGGCTTTTGTTAAATCTTGCGGATTATCAGTTTGAAACTGAGCTGGATGCCAAGTTTGATCAAATTATGAGCAGACCATGCTGAGGACCTCTCCTCATTGCTATACATTCATTTTTATGCCTTGATTTTCCTGCTAATCATCTCTCAGGTGTGTTGACACATGCTTTTTGAGTCAGGCATTGATCAAGCAGAAGAATATGGCACAAAACACCTAATTGCAGCCAAGTTTGGCATTACATCTATCACACCTGAAATCATCACTCAAACAGCAGTCCAAGTGTGCAAATGATTTTCATTCATTCTTTGGCTAATTTGATATCCATAGGCACCATCTGTCAGGTTCCGCTGACCACGGGGGCTTAGTCCACTGGGCAAATACCTTACGTGGTGATTACCGTATCCATAGACGCAGAGCACCGATAGGGCTTGGAGCGTGGGAGGCCGAAGCGGGGCAGAGGCAGTGAGCAGGGAAGTGCCGGTAGCGCCGGCAGGTGGACGGGTGCCAGGGAGGGTGGAGGACAAGTGCCGGGGTTAGGCGTGAGTCCCAGGAGTTCAAGAGGATGGAACGGGCGAGTGCCGGTGAGCGAGCGAGTTCCGGGGTTCAAGAGACGATGGGGCGGGGGACTTAGCGAGTCTCGGGGATGAAATCAGAGACGCGGGGTTTAAGTGGGCCAAAAGGGGAAAGGGTGGAGATAAGATGAAGGGAAAGGGAACAGGCAGAGATGGAGAGCCAGAGACAGAGGAGTCGAGAGAACTTAGAATAGAGAGGGAGAGAAGAAGCAATTAGATTAGATTAGAGGATGAGACAAGTAGAGGCGAGACAGGGAGACGAGACGAGTACGATAAGAAAAGGGCGAGTAGAAATAACGAGACCGGGACGCACGAGGAAAATGAGATCGAGATGACAACACAACAGAACGATACAGGTTATGGTAATATCAAGACTAGAGTACTACTTACTACTCTACAACTTATATACTACGCAGTAGGTAGGCCCCGGAGTCCAGGCCTGGGTTCCAGTGGTGGAGTGCGGCACCAGGGCTTGGGGTGAGACCCGGGGGCTGCACGGGGCAAGGTTGAGACATGTCGCGCGGCGCGGAGGTCTCGTACTGGAAACGCAGAGACACGTGGTGGCAGAGTGGTAAGGAGGGAGCGGGAGCGGGGTGGCGGGGCGTGGTGGTGTGTGATCGTGATGCGTGATGCGTGATAGGGGTCTCGGCGCGGGCTGGGGGTAGTGGGTGATGCCGGCACTGATGTGGCAGTCACGGCGGTGATGACCGGGGGATGCCGCAAGTGGCGGTGACGGGCGGTGATGGGCGGTGATGGCTGGGGATGCCGTAAGTGGCGGTGGCTGGTGGCGGTGATGGGCGATGATGGGCGGTGATGGCCGGGGGCTGCCGAGGGGGTTGGCTGGGTAGCGGTCCGGCCTGAGGCGGTCATGGGGGTTGTTTTGGGAAGGGTTGGAGTCCCGGGGCCGGGGCTGAGTCCTGGGAGTCTGTAGCGGGTTGTGACACCATCATACTTGGCTCAATGTTTTAGTAGAATATGTTGTAAAGCTTATTTTCATTCCAAGCTTTCTATTGCAATATTTGTGCCTTGTTTGACAGAGGTTTATGGAGACATGAGATGCTTGAATACTGGAACAGGTGTGTATATATATGTTGAAGGACAACACTAATATTTTTCTACATGGCATTTTCTACAATAACAACAGAACAATTCATGGCATGCACAAAGTTACAGGCCCCTCTTTCCAGAGCCAGAAAATGACATTGCCTGACTTAAAAAAGTGCATAAGGAACAATTCCAGTGAGAGAAAGAGCAAATTTGTAAGGAGGAAGAGTAAGGAGGAAGAGTGCCAAAAGCAAGAGAAAGGTATGGAACGCAAGCATGTTGTTAGTGAAGAGTGTGGTGACAACTTTGCCCCTCTAATGAATTTTTGTTGCTGCTGTTGCAATTGTATTTGTGCTTGTGGACTTTGTGCTCAAATTTGAACCTTTATTTGCTGTTACTGTTTTTATATCCATATTCATGGATTGTATGTTTACAATGTATAGTGATTCATATTATAAACCATTCTGATAAGTTTCTGATAAGCAACAAGAAGTATGATTAGAATGACATAGTAATATAATTACATGAGAAGACCCTGAACACATGGTGATCTTCAGAGAGGACATGTTCTGGGATGAGGATTATAATCCTGATCTTATGCTAGCTCCATTTTGTAGAACTTTAGTCTAATTATAATAATACAATTTTTTTGTATGATTTCTTACAACTAGAATAGGTCCAATATAAAGATGACAGACTTTTTTGCAATTGTTAGACAATAGCGTAAGCAATAACTCAGAAGCGTCCACAGAATGGTGGTAAGCAACTGATATTAGACATCTACCTGTTAGACAATAGTGTAAGCAATAAATAGATAGATGGTAAATTAGTCTATGAATGTAACTGATTTAATATAAAGATACACACCTCAGAAGCGTTCACAGAATGGTGGTAAGTGACTGAGGTGTGGCGGTATAAAAATTGTATATTAGTAAGAAAAGAACAAAAAAGGAAATAGTGATCAGAGGGAACATAATTGGTAGGCTTAGAATCCTATCATCAACAGCAATGGCCTGGTATTATATAAGACTTCTGGGTTGGCATGAGTACCATTATTTACCCATATATTCTAACAAACTTTTTGCTGATGATACTCTCATCTTTATTTGCACTGCAACCATGACACTTTTGTCTTCCAGTTATTGATCAATGCATGTGACATGACACATGATGTCTCAACATTGCCTGCCACAGAGCACACAAATAATACAAATGCCACAAGCAAGCTAGCAACTCATGTATAACCATGCAAAATGGCCAAGCAATGAATAAAGCTAAGAGTCACAAACACCAATATATGTAACAACGCATAGAAGCAGACTCACCCTTTCTAGCAACCTCATGTCTATAAGTTTAAAGGAGTTCTGCTGACTGTGCATGTAATAAGGTCACTACTTTGTCTGGTGATGTATGTGCTGCCTATTGCAAGGCATTCAACAATGAGAAACTGAGTGCTAGAAGTTGCTGAGTGGGAGAGGAGATGTGCTTAACACTGCCTGTAAAGGTGTACTCCAAGGATGGAGAGCATGAGACTAAAGGTCATAAAGCTTGTGGAGTGCACTCTAAAGAGTGTGCCTGTCCTGTATCTTGTGCTGGCCTGTTTCCATGCACAAAGGCATTTACCATGTCCAGTGAGATAGGTGTGGTTGGACCAGAACCTTTGCAAATGCACTTTGCTGGGGGTGCAGCTGGAGAAGGTGCTGGATGCCCTGCTGAGGTGCCCAGTGGCTGAAAAGAGGGCTTGTCTGACATAATAGCCTAGGCCTGGGTTAAGGCATTGGCAATCTGGTTATTAGAGAAGGCTGGAAGGCTGGGGGCCTAAGTGAGGATCTGATCATGTACAAAAACATGTGAGCCATCATCCAGCAGGAACAAGCCTGGGCAAGGGAGGTCTGGCAGGGGGGGCCTAGGTAAGAAGTGGCCAAGCCAAGGTTGCCTGGGTAGACCCTGTTGTTCCCTGGTATGACTCCCAAGCTGGGAGGGTCTTGGTTAAACACCTCCTCTTTGATGTTGCTACTACTCTAGTGTTTCATTTAAAATACAATTTTTTTCAAGAGATTGCAGTCACAAAGCCTCTGATGCATGAATGCATGTTAGACTACAAATACTGTATACTATTGAAACTTGAACCCTTAGGATTAGTGAATTTTGCCAGGACTAGTCTGTGATAAAGTGAATATGTACTGGTAGAACACAAAGATATAAATATATTCAAAGGTCTCTAAATTTAGAGACCACTTGAATTAATGCAACTTTGTATAAGTCATTTCTGTATAGAAGACAAGCTCCATTTCAAATTGTATAGTATTTTGAGCATTTTAAAGCAAGATATCACAGAGAGTATTTAGATACATAACATTCAACACTTGGCCTTGATCAGATTTCAAAGTCTGCACAGTCATGACACATCATTGCATATGATTGGCAGCATGAGTCAGTGGTGACACAATCTGTGACAAGAGTTTTGACACACTCACTACTGGCACTGAAAAATGTTTCCCTCAGAAAAAGGGAAAAAGAACATATTCTATGACTTCCAATATGGCAATTTCTGAAAGAAAAAGGAACTTTCCTTTGTTTAAAAACTTTTTTCTCTCAGAAATTAGCACATTGGAAATGGTATAACAGGTTTCTTTGACACTTTTTCCAATGGAAACATCTTCTGGTGCCAGCGGTTTTGGGGCCTCTACATCCGGGATCATTCTGACACAATGTTATATTTGCCAAAGTGACACTGCAGAAGGCTAGACATCATCATACTGACAAAAGTCCAATTGATAAAGGCATTGTTGATGTTATTACACAGATCCTTTCAAAGAAATCTCTTCAAAAAAGTTTGTAAACACTATGGACATGATAGTAAAGGGTGAAGGAGGTGGAGAACACACTAGGAAGGGAGCCCTAGATTGTTCCCTGCCACGGATTTGACCTGAGGCCCGCAAGGGCATTCTCTCGGAACCTGTCAAATGTGGCCTCGGAGGCATCGAATAACACTGGTTGCCAATTATTGCATTACTCAATCTTGTGGCTTCACCTTCCTTCTGAATGTGCGGTCTTGCACAGGAGGTGAAGTTCCAGAGGAGACAGTACTCGGTCACAACTGTCATGCTGCTTGTCAAAATTTGTCCCTCCATTCACTGCTGGTACCAGAAGATTTTTCCACTTTTTCCAATGGAAATCTCTTCTGGTTCCAACAGTGATTTCCTTCCTGAAGGACGCCTTGGAAATACTATCTTTAGTGAGCGATTACGTGTATTGTGACAGTACGATTCGGATCACGCAACTCTGTAGACTTCACGTTCAAACCTTCAATGACAGATATTAAAGTCTCTCAAACCGCCTGTCACTGCTGCCGCGTGGTCCCCTCTCCACCTCCACCTCATGACCATAGCTTTGATGAGGAAATATGACTGGTAGCTTTGACCCGGATACACGTCATTTCGTCATGGGTTATACGTATATTTCATTTATTATTTCTAATCTCATCTATGTCATATATTACGCTCATATTACTCACTACTTATGTATATAGCTCCAG
>JAGGAP010000771.1:0-12601 GCA_017657235.1 Termitomyces sp. T73sscA
ATTAGCAACATGGGTAGAGAGTAACCTTATAACACAATGGAAAAGTCAATTCATGTTTTTACCATTAATCAAAGGTAACAAAATGGCAACACCAGTGCTTGAATTGAATTCTTCTAGTTATATCACATCTGTTGCATTTTCACCTGATGGGACTCAAATTGTATCTGGATCTCGTGACAATTCTGTAAGAGTGTGGAATGTCTTGGCTGGTGAACAAGTGCAGGAGTTAAAAGGTCATACTTTTTGGGTCACATCTGTTGCATATTCACCTAATGGAACTCAAATTGTGTCTGGATCTGGTGACCGTTTTGTAAGAGTATGGAATGTCTTGACTGGTGAACAAGTGCAGGAGTTACAAGGTCATACTGATTGGGTCACATCTGTTGCATTTTCACCTGATGGAACTCAAATTGTGTCTGGATCTGGTGACAATTCTGTAAGAGTGTGGAATGTCTTGGCTGGTGAACAAGTGCAGGAGTTACAAGGTCATACTGATTGGGTCACATCTGTTACATATTCACCTAATGGAACTCAAATTGGGTCTGAATCTGGTGACCGTTTTGTAAGAGTATGGAATGTCTTGACTGGTGAACAAGTGCAGAAGGTACAAGGTCATACTGATTGGGTCACATCTGTTGCATTTTCACCTGATGGAACTCAAATTGTGTCTGGATCTGGTGACAATTCTGTAAGAGTGTGGATGTCTTGGCTGGTGAACAAGTGCAGGAGTTACAAGGCCATACTCATTGGGTCACATCTGTTGCATTTTCACCTGATGGTACTCAAATTGTGTCTGGATCTCATGACAATTCTGTGAGAGTGTGGAATGTATTGGCTGGTAAACCAGTGAAGGTGTTATATGCCCATACTCATTGGGTCACATCTGTTGCATTTTCACCTGATGGAACCCAAATTGTGTCTGGATCTGAGGACAAATCTATAAGAGTGTGGAATATCTTGGGTGGTGAAGTGCAGAAGTTAAAGTTACAAGGTCATACTGCTGGAGTCACATCTGTTGCATTTTCACTTGATGGGAGTCAAATTGTGTCTGGATCTCATGACAATTCTGTAAGAGTGTGGAATGTCTTGGCCAGTGAGCAAGTGCAGAAGTTACACCATCATACTGCTCGAGTCACATCTGTTGCATTTTCATCACCTGATGGAACTCAAATTGTGTCTGAATCTCATGACAATTCTGTGAGAGAGTGGGATTTCTTGGCTAGTGAACAAGTGCAGGAGTTACAAAGTTATATTGATTGGGAAACATCTGTTGCATTTTCATCTGGTGACAATTCTGTAAGAGTGTGGAATGTTTTGGCTGATAAACAGCCATGGTACTCTACTTTAGAAGGATGGATTCTGTCTTCTTTCAATCATAATCATATAATGTGGGTTCCACATAATATTTTGAAGATACTCCATCACCCTTGTAATACCCTCATTTTCTCTTGTTATGGTTCTCTTTCTCTTGACATCTCTCAATGTAAGCTGGGTAATAAATGGATAGAGTATTATTCACTACAAAATGGTGAAAATGGTATTTTTTTCTCTCTTACATTTGGAGTAGTACATTAACTTACAGTATCAGATATGTTGAAGATTGCTCAGGAGTTGTAAAATCTGCAAATGAGTATGTATACATTCTCTTACTTGTGAAAAATCAGTGCTCAATCACAAATGCAGTTGATCTATGCCAATAAGACATTGTATATCAACTCTTATGTAGCTAATCAATTTAACTGTTATATTTATTAAAGTTATGATATTAGTAATATAACAGTAAGATTCCATTCATGTGACATGATAGTCAATTTCTATATTATATAATCTATGGTAGTCACTAGCCTATCAATTGCTAAATACATTTTAGATTTAACTATACATATTTAATTGTTTCAGACCTCAGGGTAGTCACCTTAATCTTCACTCTATGCATAGTGCATGAGATTGTTCAGCTGATATGATATTCTATTACATGTACTTTATCTGTGTTAACTTGTACACTAGCCCTTTATCTGCCTGTTATTTGAAGAAATGAGAGCTTTAGAACAAGAAGCCTTGAGTTACTTGGCTTGAAATTCTGTCTTAAGCTTAAATCCAAGTGGGTCCACATTAGCTGTGATTAAACCAGAACCCATAGTATTATCTTTCCTTTAGAGCATAGAGTACAGAAACAATCATCAGATGTGGTTTTCCAAAAACCAAGGTTTAGTAAGACTTCATGAAGATGTTGTTTTCATTTTCTTCCAGCTTGTTTTAAACCATATATAGCCTTTTCAAGCTTCCAAAATCTCCCTTTACTGATTTCAGCTGGAGCCCTCATGTATATTTTTTTTTGTCAAGGTTTCCCTCTAGATAGCACTGATTACATCAATTTGATATCAAGTGAAGCATCCAAAGACAAAAAAAACACAAATACTAGTAAATTTTGCAATGGAAGAAAAAGTCTCATTACAGTCTATACCAGAAATTTGTAAAAAAACCCTGAGCTATAATGCAAGCCTTGAATTTAGTGCAGTTTCTGTTCATCAAACTTCTCATGCAGAACCACTTTACTTTCTTGCCAGGTAGTAAATTGTTAAATTCTTTTATGACATTTTTATTATTTATTAAGTTGGGTTGTATTCAGCAGTAACTGCGTTTTTCCATTTATTGGCATTTGTGGATTCATTGCTTCATTGAATGAAGGATCAGCTGTTGCCACAAAAGCAATGTGACCAGAGCTTTGAGAAGATGTGTCTTAATAACATTTGGAAATATGTTGTTTGTGAGTGAGTAGAAGAGACACAACAAGATAGGCTGTTCCATTTCTTTGATTTTTGAGATGCTGTTGTGTTGGAAGAGATGACTTCCAACTACATGCTTACAAAAGTACTGTATCTATTTTTACATTTTTTCTTACCTAATTGGGCTGTTTTGCCACTGAGAACATCTTGATCTCTTTTTCTGTTTGTCTAGCTTTACTAAAACTTTATTTTTGTCCATATAAATAGAAATCTTGACAAAAAGGGTTACTTTCAGCTGTCTCACTCCTGTGAAGAGTTGTTGAGGGTAAGCCACACTATGAATCCATACTTACATGCCTGTAGTTATTTTCTTTGTCATACTCTACAGGTCAATAAATTTTAACTGTCTCACTTCTGTGAAGAGTTGCTGAAGTTATTTTCTTTGTCATACTTTACAGGTTGGAACTTCCTGAGGTTCAGGAGGACATACAAGAGGGGTAAGATGCAACAGAATGGAGTATTGTAATTCCTTGCTGGGAATCCAACCTTCAAATGTGCTGGCATATGAATCATCACCTTCAGTCAATTGACTAAAGTCAGAGGCCCAAGCAGGAAAACAGATTTGATGTGGTACATCCTCTTCTAGATACAGAGCAGAATCAATCAAATTATTGCTTCTCTCAGGAGAAGTTTGATGAAACTCAGATTTGACAAGAGCAAGTTCATTTGAAATGTCATCTTTGTAGAATTGAACATCATGAGATGTACAGCCAATAGGGAGCCAGTTAATATGGGTGATCAACTTCTCATTTTCCAAGTCTTCAAGTTGATAATCTTTAGTTTCATTGGCCCACCAGCCCAACATGCATACACAGCCTGGGACTCAAGTCTTCCATAACAAACTTCTTTTGGAATGTGTGCCCAGCCAAGTGATCCAAGGACTCAAAGGTGAGATATGTCAGGTTTTCACTAGTGTTGCTCAACTCAGTGAATGGAATTTTTCCTTTCAAAGCCAAAGTAGGAGTAATAGAGCAAATGTATACAGCATATATAAATGCTTCACTTCAATAGTGTAGATCCATCTTGACTTCATGTAACATGCTTCAAACTATTTCAAAGATTACAGCAATTACTCTTTCAGCCATACCATTTTGTTCTGGTCAATATGAATTAGTAGTTTTGTGCTTGATGCTATTGAGAGAATAGAACTTTTCCATTATTGAGTTCACAAACTCTGTTCTGTTGTCCTTTCTAATTATTTTGACATGTTGACTAGTTTATTTGATAAACTTCATCACCAACATTTTTCTTCTTCTTTAAAAGCCTCCTGATCAAAAGTCTGTTACTAATATCCATGACTACAAGCATGTACAGATATTCATCTCAAGTTGGAACACTCAAAGGCCTAGTTAAGTCCATTTCAAGTAGCTCATTAAGTTCATACTTCTTAGTGCTCTGTTCAGGCAAGGGTGGGCATGTAAACTTCCTCTTGACACAACTGCTATGCAAGCAATAGAATTTTTCAAGTAAGACTATTTCCAAGCTGGTAACCAAGTTCTCATCAACTATAGACTTTGATAGATTGTGGACTGATATGCTCAAATCAGTGATTATCAGTGATGCTACAATTGCATAGTGGCTTTATTTGTGATATAAGCAATGTGACCATTCCAGCTTCCTATATTCATGCAGTCAATACAATAGAGAGTTCCTTCAGAACTTATAAGATTGGCATGCAAGAATCCTCTATCCTGCCATGAGAGACTAATGCTGATGGGAAGTTTATTGATTGCAGTGCTTGCACATTCCAACAAACCTAAACAAATAAGGTTTGTGCCTAGCTGCAGGATATAAAGCACATTATTAAGGCAAATGTCATTTGATCCATTAAAAACATTGGTATGCAAAGTGATAGAGCCTACATGTAACTGGATTGTTACAGTATGATGACCTTATCTATTGATCATTGCACATGCAACATTAATTACATTATTATTGTATTATGTAAGCTAACATCCACAACGTATCTAGTCAATACCAATATTGCAGTCTGATTCAGCTATTGCATGATTTGCACAAGATTGTTCTATCTGTAGCCAATGGCTACATTTTTTTGAATCTTCTGCTATCAACCAGGGGACAACTTGTTTGCATCTGGGTTTTCACTACCAGCGGTGAACATACCCTCTTTGATCTACCTGACTTTGCCTGAACACAATCCGTTCTTATTAGTGGCACTGGACAAACCTGTCCAAGATGCAGACATGACACAGAGTAGCGTCCTCACACACAGCACTCCATTTAGAACTGCGCAGCCCAAACATGGGGCCAAGCCAGGACTAGAATTGTCATCAGATCAGACGATACAATATCAAGGAGCAAGTCTGGCCACAGTGATCAGACATGTTGATGTAGTAGGGGAAGGCACCATTAACACCTCCAGTGGTAGAGGAACAGGTAGACAGTGGCAGGGAGCCACAAATGGGGCATAAGGGCCTCAGGGAAGTTTGGGGTATAGAGCCTGAACTTGACTCCTCTGATGAAGAGGAGGATAGAAGGTTGTTATCAACTCTGTCTGTCCAGCTGCAGCTGGTACTGGATTGTTTTCTGATGGTCACAAAGGAATTGATGCAGAAGTGTCTACAGCTTTACATTGTGAAGCATTTAGAATTATTGGCTGCTAGAGGCCAGCATGTACCTAAGTTGGACTCAACAGAATATATAGAATTATCTACTTGGATATTTGAGCTGGAGCCCAATGAGTATATCAAGCACAAGCTAGCTCACCAACAGTGACATTGGCTGAGTCTGCAGAGTATGGTGCACTGTTGCATCAGTGCAAACTAGACATTGCAGAGGCAATGGACATTTTGAATGTGCTTAAGCAGGCCAATGAGTCCCAACAGGACTATGAGAGATGTCAAAATGCCACATGACAGCAAGTGGAATGCTCCATCAGGCATTATCAGAGGTGGAAACAGCAACATCTCACCATGCTGGAAACAATGAGGCGGAAGAGCCACCTGAGATGAGGATGCCTTGTAGACACATCACAATCAAGGAAGAGAAACGTGATGAAAGCATTCCAGATGAACTGGTTACTCTGCAATGTGTCGCACGACAAGTCCATCTGGTAGACAACTGGACTAACCATGTGAACTATCAGTGCATCTGCAATCAAGACTTGCGGGAACAAGGTGAGTCATTGATAGATGACCAGGGTGTAGTCTTTGAGGGGCATGAAGGTGTTACGCCCATTGATGATATGAGGCAACAGTTTGTTGCAAGGACTAGTAATAACAATTGCTAGGGAGATTGTGAGCATAGTTGTGGTAATAACAACAGAGACAATAGAGATTGTCATGACAATTGTAGAATTCCTAGTAGTTGATCAGAAGACTTGGTACTCTAGGTTCCACAGATGCTGCATCCTAAACAAATGACAGAGGAGCATCCATATCCAGCTACAGAGGCATGGACATTGCCCTCACCTCATGCTTTGCATGCAAGCACGCCTGGAATGAATAAGGCAGTTAAGATCCATATGGATCATATGCACAATTACCTCAATTGTCTAGTGGATGACTCCCTGGGAGTCTGGTTCAAGTTTCCAGATGGGGTCAAGCCTTGTCAAGCTGAAGGAAAGCATATTAAACCATATGCCAGAGGACATAAGTTCTCCCAGTTGGAAGACTGGGCTATGGACGTATGCTATCACCTCGCAGCTTGCTACTATGGGAGTGATGACATGGACTAGGAGCACATATTCATGCTCCATGAATTCATTGATGGAAAAGCGCAAAACTGGTTCTGCAGACATGTTCTGCATACAAATAGGGACAAGCATGACTGAACCTTCAAGGAGGTCTTCATTGGATTGTACAACCACTTTGTGAATGTGGCAACAATGCAAGAGGCTTGCAAAGCCTTTTGAACTGCAGTATATGACACTCAAACAGGCATCCAGACCTTTTATGATGACCTTGTGAGTCATGCACAGAACATGGCAGTATATCCAGATGAGTTTACCATCTGGAAAACATTCCTAGATGGAATACCAGCTGAAGTGCATTGCGCACTGATATGTGACAATTATCTATTGCCAGAGGTCAATACTGTGACTGAATTCCTAGCATATGCAATACGCTACAAGCAGTTGGCATGAACTGCAACCCATTACAACCAGCATAGTTTACGCTATGCACAGAGAGACTGCCAACCCATCAAGGTTGGAACGTTTTTGGCAAAGCACTTCAAAATGGAGCAAAACTGCAATCCATGGTTCATAGTATGGCATACACTACCAGTAGGCCATAAGCCTGGACCAGGACCAACTGGTAATACACCAGTGGTGAAGGACAGTTGGTATGCACCCAAAGCGGGCCAATATGGACTAAAGGCAATGCAGGATGCTCCACCAAGAGTAGGCTCTTCCAAGGCTGCCTTTGATAGTGGTGATGCAGGCTACAAGCCTAGCGGCAAAGCAACACAGTGCTACAACACTGGCCACTTTTTGAAGGAGTGCAAAGCGCTGAGAGCGCAAGTGCGGGCTGCCCATACAGCAGCAGTGGGAAGCAATGCTGAAAGAAACACTTAAGGGAACCAAGAGGAACTCGTTGAGGACAAAAAAGCTCCACAAGAGGTAGGGGAGCAATTGGTTGCTGACAACGCTGAGAGCATCCAGATTGATGGAGATGAATATGTTACGGTGGATGTATATGATAACAACTACTATGTTTGCAATGACAAGGAGGAGCACATGTTTGCTCTGACTGAGCATTGTGGGGATAGTCGCATCCACATGCGATGCATGACTCTTCAGAAGGCAGCTGACAAGCTGCAGCAACTTCAGTATGCTCCTTAGGAGAAGGATTGTCTAGTGACTTATGTTGAGGTCAATGGGCATCCAGTGTGGACACTGTGGGATTCTGGGAGTACCACTATGGGCATTATGCCACAGTTTGCAGATGTGAATGCTATATGCATTCATGAGCTAACAAAGCCATTAATGATCCAGCTGGAAACTGTGGGGAGTTGCACTGTGGTTCAGTTTGGTGCAGAGGTCAAGATAAAAGCATTGGAACAGCCAACAAAAGAATATGTGGATATAGCAAACTTTGATTGCTATGATATAATCATTGGTACACCGTCGACTTTGTGAACAAACAGGTAATTGTCAACCAAATGCCATTGAGGGCTGAGAGGATTGTCCTGGCAGACACTGAGGCTAGTTACAACAGTATCGCACTACTAAGAAGCATTGCGGTAGTCGCAACTGACTCCAAGGTTACAGTTATACAACAGTAGAGGATGTTGAGGAGAAGCTGGCTCTAATGGCCAGCCTGCCAGCAAACTTGCTGGCAATACTGATGACTGAGGAAGAGTTCCAAGGAACTCTGGAAAGGGGGGATGGGCTGGACCAGCCAAGTATGGCTGGCAGAAAGGCAACAAAGCAGCCTGACAAGGCTCATCTTCCAAAGAATACTTGTGCAAAACGAGTGGGTATAGAATTGTTGGAGTGTCAACTGACAAGCTCCAGAGTGAAGGTGGAAGACCTTGTAACAAACAAGGTCAAAGATTGATGACCAATTGCCACAAGTGCAGCAGAAACAACTGACAGCATAAGATCCTTTTGGAATCAACCAGTGCCACTGCCGGACATGCAATGGGCATATGACCTGCATATGCCAACTGAATGGAATGAGGTGGTAGCCTCAATTGTGGCACAGAGGTGGGCTGGGTTGTGTCAACCCTCAGGAGAAGTGTATCGTCAACTGTTGGCTGACAAAATATCAGAACCATCAGACATAATGTTTGATGGATGTTTGCTGAAGGCAAAGAGTGTGCAGTGGTTGATAAAGTCAACAATATCAAAGCCTCCACTGCAATTGAGGATGGAGGACAGTGGAGAAGCGCACTTGCATGTGCTTAGAGAACAATTCAAACCTATGGTGCAACTGTGCCAGAAGTGCGTGGATAAAGGAAAAGCAAAGGCTCAGGGCCTGTAGCACTAGCTAATAATTTTGGCACCTGGATGTCATTGTTCTTTGGTGGCTCTCCTTTAGTTGCAGCACTGCTTATGGCTACTCATATAAGATGTTTTCTTACTGGTAGCCACTTGTTTTTTCCAGCTATTATGTCTTCTTCAGTCTCTACTATCACTACTAGTATGCATGCTGAAATAATTGATACCTTGATGCAGCTTACTAATCACTTTCTGGACTCTTTCTTCATATGCTCTGAGGACCCTGCTAATGTTATGGAGGGGCTTTTACCTCCCCTTTCCACCTGGTACCTTGTTTGCAGCCTCAGCATTGCCTAGCCCCACATGCTTCAAGCTCACTGCCTACTAGTCATCCAATGACACACCCATGCTACTGAGCCTTAGGCTCCAGTCCTTGCAAATACTGTGGTGCATACACTCTTCTACCTTTTACCACCATCTGGGTGCAACCTAACTTTGCCTTTTTCATAGACTTTGCTAGAGCAAACCATGGAATTCATTACTGCTATAAATAAGCTTTCTATCTCAAATTTTGCTCTTTCTGCTTCTGACAAGATGGGGCTCATCAAGTTCCACAGCCACACATACAAAATGATCCCTTGCTATGCAAACATAGTGTCTAAGTACACCTCCAGAGCTAATCTTAAGTGCTCTATACATAGAAGAGCACACTGGGTATGTGCTGGGAAGCAAGGCTTCAAGCTCCAGGGTTATAGCAAGTGCTCTAGCACAAGTAAATAAGCTCCAAGGCTGAGAAACAATAAAGGCAAGGGGCACACAATGGGGTGGAGATAAGCTGAAACAAGCAAGGATGGTTAGAGCATAAGTGGGACCAATCACAAGAGAAGATGGGCAAGTAGCTGTATTAAATAAGTAGATAGAAGAGCAAGTATAGAAAGCAGATGCAGGAGAAGTTGAGATAAGTAGAGATGAGAGAGAAGAGGCAAGGCAATGAAGTAAGAATAGGGACAATGATGGAGAGCTGTACAAGATGAAATGGAGTGGAGTGAGTTGAAAAATATGAGATACAAGAGGCAAGATACAAAACATGAGTGAAGTACCAAACAAGACTGGAGGTTATGTTAATATCAAGACTACTGTATTTTATCAAGGTAGGCCTGTTTAAATAGGGGCATCTGGATAAGGTGGATGAGCCCCAGAAGGGTGGGGAGGTGAGGCATTGGTGCCAGGTGTGATCGGAGTGCTGTGGTTTGTAGCTGAATAGACACTTGTTGGCACTGAGGGTCTGATTGAGCATTGGCAATGCTAGTCAGAGCTGGGGGGCAAAATGAAATTTGTAGGTAGTGGCAGGTCTGATCAAGAGACATGAAGGCACAGAGGCAAAGGAGAGGTAGCAGCAGGTCAAATTAAACTGCAGGTGTCACCTGATTGGAGCAGAAGTAGCAGGTGCAGTTGGTGAGCACCAGTTAATAGGCAGGTAACGTGAGAAAGCAGTATGCACAGGGTTGATGGAAGTTTGGCAGAGCCAAACTAGAGGCTCTAGAAATTCAGTGGAGGCACTCCAGAGTTTAGAGCTTATAAGTAGGTGCCAGAGGTGTGCAAGACAGCCCAGAGGAGTAGTATAAGTTGTAACATTACTTCTCCTTCAGCATTAAGCCTCTATAAGACACACAGTAGGTAGCAGCCATTCTTGCAAAATTGAAACCTGATGTGCAGTCAAAGTCTGATGCCATCAGAGAAGCCAAAGCCTCAAAACAAAAGAGAAAAAAATTTGTGGTTGAACTTTATTTTTCCCTTTTCTTTCTGCCCATGTCTCACTCTTCAACCTCTCCTTTGCCTACTCCTCCCCCTTTTAGAGATGAGATCCTAGCCCTGTAGGAGGCATACAAGAGAGGCTAGGCAGCATACAACTGGCAGCATAATCTCTGGCACGTTGCAAAGATGTATTGGTGGCATGAGTGTTCATGTTGCTTGTCAGCCATGTGCTTACTGTTAGCTGCAGAGATCTAGAGGCATGCTCTGACTCTAGGGCCATCCCATTTGGGTCATGCAGCAATGGCATGGTGTAGCTGTTGGCTACAGATAAAACAATCTTGCATGTTTCATGCAATAGCTGAATCAGACCAAATTATTGAATTAGACTAGATACATTGTAAATACAAGATGATGTTGTTATATAATCTACAAGTGCATATTATGAATGCACACTATTACTATATAAGGCAGCTCAACTCATTATCAACATCTTTGAAGACATCTAGGGACATTGTAGGCTGGTAGATGATGATAATAATGTTTTACTTTATTTTCTTTAAGACCTATTTTACACATGAACAATTGTGTCCTAGGTCCTGCAGTATAGTAGGGGTAGTAATTACAGACACATCTAGTAGGTACTCCAGCCAAAAACCTTTTCAAATATGCTGGTTATGCCTTGTAGCTACTTTACTACAATTTGTTCCCATTGAAGTTTATACTACTTCCCACTTTTTGAAATCCCCACTTCATCTGCTGCTAACGTGCCCTCCCAATTTCTAAACTCAGCTACACTCAGCATGGCTTGCTGGTGTTTAGTTGGTTGGTGTAGGCCTATGAAGGCCAATTGCCACAGCTCTTGGCTCCCTCTAGCTGAACCCCAGTAAGAATCCCATGACAAACCCTTTTCCACACCCAGACACTATTTTTGGAGTACAAACTTCCTGATAGGAACAAGTCAGCCAGCTAGAGCCAAAGCACTCCCTTTTAGGAAAGCTAGTACTGATTGACAGGCCACGTAGTACATTGGCAGCCTAGCCCATACTATATTGGCACCTATTGTCATGCCTACCTGTACCATGACATGCTTGGTCAGCAAGTTCTCTTTTTCAGCACTTGGTCCAGGTCTCTCTCTCAAATCTGTTAAACTAGGAAAAACTTCTCTTTTCTGATTGGTCATGAGCATAGTGATTACCATGCCTCTTTGTATCACATGGTGATTGGTATGTTGCAAAGCAGCCTGCACAACAAAGCCTCCCTAGTCAGTCATGTGAAAGTGGTGGCTTCTAGCAGTGTTGTATAACCCATGTAGTGTCTAAGGTGTTTTCCACACAAGTGCAGTTTGAACCTAAGCTCTCTCCACTTGAAGATTATGTAACCCCCTGTGGGATACAATGGTGCCAGCTGAGCCACAATGCCCTCTATAAGCTGGTAGAACTGCTATTTCAAATAGACCATGCTATACATATAGGCATGGTCAATTTGGTCCAATAGAATGTGATTATGGAGTAAGATGTGAATAGCGTTGTTGTCAGAAAAGTTCTTCACCTGATCATCAAGTAAGTGAACTTGTCAAAGTTCAATCTGGGCCTCATGTTGGGCCATCAAGAGACATCCAGGATTAGCTGCATTGTATGTGGCTGCTGCCTTGCAGTACATCCCAGAATGTGCTATGACAACAATCCAACATACAATAGTTTTCCCTGCGCTGTTAGTGCAAAGAGCACAGCAAAGTGCAAACCCAAAGAGGGTTTGCCAGTGCATCCAATAGACAAAGTCTACTATGATGCTCTGCCAGGTATTCTCCAACCCTGGGTAACTGTAGTTTTGAGGCTTAAAAGTCATGCATCAATTATGAAGTCAAAAAATCAAATATCCTGGTACTTAGAATCTGATTGTCAAAATAAATACATCTAGGATATGTAGTACATCTCAGAGAAATGTTTTGATGTCTTCAACTTTATATACTCAAATATAAATTGAATCATATTTGATTGAGAATATATGGTTATTTTATAGTCATGGTTATTTTATAGTCAAGGCTCATTGATCAAAGAATAGATTCAGGACACACTATCAGCTTGAAGAATAAATTTCAAAAATTCTGAGATGTGTTTTATAATGTTTCAGTCATGTAGAGTAATTGTGGCATTAG
>JAGGAP010000772.1:0-12597 GCA_017657235.1 Termitomyces sp. T73sscA
ATCCATCTATCCATCCATATAAAATACGCTAGTGGCACTCACGAGGAATATGTCGCTTCAGATATCCTGGATTGACCTTCGAGATTACAGGTCGGTTTTCTCGAGAATAGTAATAGTCACAGATACGATCAATGGCTTGGTAGCCAGCTTTCCTGAACCTTGTCGGATGTTAGCAACAGATGCGGCATCATCCGAACGGTACACATACTGTTCGATATCCATGATGCTCGACAACGTATATACAGAATGTTAGAAGTAGGAACTCACGCATATTTCATTCTATTCTCATACATATATAATTCGGTGTCATGACCCGGGTATGCCCATTCCGATATACTTACAACCATTTTCATAACGTTATGCCCCTTTGACACCTGTTGTTCAAGAGTTAGCGCAGACGAGGATGGGGTAACGGAAGCGAGGTACAGTCAAGAAGAATCAAAAAAATCGCCAGATGCCAAAAAAAGATAAATCCTACGAGTAGCCCCATTTACATACGCCTCCTATCGACGCAGATGTATGCTAGTAAAAAATTCTTGATAAACTGCGACTTCACAAAAATACAACATTTCCTGAAGGTTCATATTCGCTCCCGTTAGACCAGAGCACCGGGGATTTTGAGTTACGCATGAAGAAAAACGGGATGAGTGGGAACAAGAATCCCAGAAGAATTCCCTGCAAAATTGTGGAGTTGGAAGGTGAAGATTGAGAAAGAGGCTGTCCCAGCGTTGTCAATAGAGTCAATCCATTGCTCTTCTAGGGCACGCGCATGCTCATCATCTGGATTCAAGGGAGTAATTGTAATTGTGAGCGATACTTATCGTCGTCGATGAGTGCATCTGACCTACATTCTTCCTCCGTTTCAAAATTTACATCAAGATAGTTTGAAGATGAGTGACTACGGAATTGTCGTCAGAATTGCAATGTCTGCTTCAGAGAACCCCAGTGAAGCCAAGCGATCGAACCTCTAGCTGGTTGCAACTGAGCCATCTCGAAAGCAGTATGAGTCTAAGGATTTTCTATGAATGTGAATTGAAGATGATTTGCCTGGATTTTCCCTTCTTTAGTCTCCCCTGGTTCCAGTTTTGGACCCACAGAGCAGTGGATCCAGCTTGTATGGGAAGAGTGCTCATTCATCTCATTAGCAGCAGTTTGCTTTGTTTCTCTTCTAACTAAAGAGGCCAGCCACAAATGCAAAAAAGTTCCAGGCTCCCGTAGTAAAGAAACATGGGAAGGGACATGGACAGAGCAGGGTTTTAGTGGGTAGTCGGCCAGGACAAAGAGAGGGAGTAGGTTGACTACTTCCCCGACCGAGAGTCCCACACAGTGGGCATAAAGGCCTTGCCTCGCGGAAAACATTGCCGATCTGAATCGGAACCTGGTTTGAACCCCAGGTGTTCAGCATAGAGGGTGTGGAGGAGACGACTATGGCATCAGTCTTCCCACTGGGAACGCTACTCCAAAGAAGAAGAAGACGAAGGTGTACGCACACGCTCAAATTCTCTTCTATGAATTAATTCGCAAGGTTGCACTGTGATATTGTACTACCAGCAGCTACCAGCAGGCATTTAAAAAAAGTCATCAGGGCCAGGTCTGGTTCCGGTTTACCGAGTCAAGATTGCTAAATTGAAGGCCATTTCTACCTGCCTATTACCTGTACACCCGATAAACATAACCCCTAGTGTTGGGTAGAAACAAAATACAGCCAACAGTTCTATTTCGCAAAACTACGATAACTCACGTTCCGTCAACATATGCTTCAAACCCAACCTAGATTATCAAAAACGTTGGTTTCCCTTCAGTAATACCTGTAGACCGAGGGCACTTGTATCATTCATACCTGGTAGCCCAGTTGGAATGGGGACAAAGGTACGCAGAAAGAGCCCTTGCTGTGGCGGTAGGGGACTCTTGTTAGAAAACTGACTTATCAGACTAAGACGATAGTAAGTTAACCTCAGTTCAATCGTATAGTTGACTGTAGCTCTTGTACCTGATATGACAGTAAGTTAACTATACGAAAGCGTCAGTTTATGTGGGTCTGTAAGTATGTGTGATGGTAGCTTACCGTCAGTTCCAATCGTGTACATAAGTTAACTAAGCGACCGCTCCAGAAGTAACGTTCTTGGATCGCCTGAGGAATGATGGCCATCCGGGAAAAAGGTCTACTTTGCTGGATAAGCGGCTGGGGTGAGCGCCATTTTTTCTCGCTCGCCGCCAGCCTGAAACGCGTTCACTCACAACTCAAACTCAGAACGCGTAATTTTTCGAATAGAACTTTCAGTGCAAACTGCAACAACGTACAAATGTCCAACCCACACGAACAGACTTGCCCGGATTCCGCGGGAGAAACTTATGCCGACGCTCGGAATGATTTGATCGCGGGAAACGAAGGCGTATCCGAAGCCGCAACTACATATGGCGGTAACGTTGACCCGGCCATGGAATGTAACCAATAGGACACAGAGGACAGCCTGGGATCAGCGATTTACGGAAGGGGCAACGAGGCAAAGGAAGGCCGAGGAGGAGAGAGCAAGAATGGCCGAGGACAGAGCTCAGCAGGAGCAAGCGGCAGTGAAGCTAAAGAAGAACAGATTAAAATACATCATACCCTTCCGTCGTCCGTCCACGGTTTTGAGATACCGTCATAATACGCGACGTCAAGGCTCCAAAAGGAGCAGTACGTCGAGTCTTCACCAACTTGAGTCTAAGGTACGCGTGATTCCATGAGTACTCGGTAAACGACGACTCGATGGTGGTGGTGGCAGGGAGAGACGAGAGAATTGACTGGATCCCACCAAAGAAGCGAAGTCAGCGATACCCGACAGGGAATTACCATGGGAAGACTTCACAATAGCTATCCGTCGCATGCTAATCGCCATAGACGGGCTGCCTGGGCGAAGCAGCGCTCGATGCTGGCGAGCTTTTGGAGTCAACTTTAAATCCACCCCTACAGGTTATCCCAAAGCAAACGGTGCGAAGTCCTTCGCTTTTAGCTGTGCGCCATCCCCGACTCATGAAACAAATAGTAGTATAAAACATTTCTTGTGTCGTGAAGCACTGCAGATGAGGACACGTACCTTAAGGGAGTGTGGAGATCAATCAGTTGAATCGTCCCTTGATCCCCAGACCACATATGTTAAACGCAACTTGTTGCACTGCAAAACACTTCCCCTACACCCCGGCGCTGGTCGCTGCATTGGCCTGGTGCCGAAGAGCTATCTGCGATTTCAAAGGATGTTCACTAATCACTTATTATTCATACTCTCATGGATTACTTTCTCGTTGGCCCATCCTCTGGATCAAAGACTTCTAAATTCAAGGTCGACCTTGGTATCCCCTACCGTCACAGCAAAGGCTCTTCGTACCTCTGTCCCCATTCCAATTGGACTACCGGGTGCGAATGATTCAAGCGCCTTCGATCTACAGGTATTACTCAAAGGAAACCAACATTTTCGAGATTCTAGGTTGGATTTGAAGCAGATGTTGACGGAACGTGAGCTATTATAGTTTTGCGAAATAGAACTGCTGGCTGTATTTTGTTTCTACACAGCACCAGGGGTTATGTTTATCGGGTGTACAGATAACAGGCAAGTAGAGAGTTAAACTTAGCAATCCTGACTTGGGATTATAACCGGAACCAGACTTGGCCCTGGTGACATTTTTCAAACGCCTGCTGGTAGTACAATATCGCAGTTCAACCTTGCAAATCATAGAAAATGATCTGAGCGCGTGCGTAAAGCTTCGTCTTCTGATTTCGGCTCATGCTCATCGCAGAAGCTCAACAGTTATACAGCTGTTATGTATGCTGTAAAAAACCTACACGTACAACATATCGTAGTTCTGGGGCATTATGGCTGTGATAGTGTTCACACAGCCATGGCCTCGCAACCTCCTGATGGAGTTCTGCAAACATGGCTCCAACCCATTACTGATATTTTCAGCCGGTCGAGAAGGTGAGTTTTTGATGGTCTAGACGCTCATTGTTCTCACCGTTTACTAGGCCTGAAATTAAGCAACTAATTATGGCAAGGAGGTGGTATGATGACGCTGGTGCGGCTGAGGCTGACGGTGGTGAGCATTGACCATCCGACAAGCAAAAAAATTCGACCCTAACTTGCCTTCAGACGCATTCCGTGCTCTTGTTGAAGAAAATGTCAAGACCACCGTTAAGAACCTACAAACCCAAAGTATACTTTCAGCTGTAATTGCCAAATCTTCCATCTAGCAGACCCCCATTCATTCGTTATTAGGCCTATAAGAAGAGAAATAAAGATCCGAACCTTCAGCTCAAAGTCTTTGTTCACGGCCTTATATTTGATGAGGAGAGTCGGGAGGTGAAAGATCTGGGTGTATCATTTGGTCCCCCAGGGCAAACGATACCAAAACTTCCTTTTGACGTGACAGTTGCGCCGACGATTCACAATTCGTTTGGCAAGTTCGATCCCAAGGCGAAGAAGCTTGATCCAACACAAACGTCTAATGTGGCGGTAGCACACGTCATTCGTGGAATAAGAGTGAAGGTTGCATAGTCACTCCACAGGATGGGGATGAGACATAAGTAGCTAGCTAGGTAAATCACGGCGAGGTAGACGCGTGAATATCTATGGTCCGTACTACATACATTTGGTCGTGTTGAAAGAGAGTGTGTCTAATTACCACGTGGTGATAATCCTTATTTCTTTGTTTTGCAACTCCGTCGAAGTCACAATGCTCAGCGAAAAAGCAAAAGGAAAGCAAAAAGCAGTCGATCCTCTATTTAACGCACCTGCTTCGCAGTCGGTATCTCCAGGACAGGCCCGGGACCTTGTCATTCGTTTCACCGAAGGATATCAGGACCTTGTCGTTGTTGTCGACGAGCAGGACTCCGTTAGAGATGTAAAACAGAAGGTGAGCCTACATCAGATTCTTTTCGGTGATTCTGAAGATCCTGTACACGGCCAGATTCGTGAAGGACGACCGGAGCTTAAAGACAGACGACTGCGGCTGATACATTCTGGTCGTTTGTTACCAGAAGGAACTTTTTTGTATTCGTGGCTGGCTTCTTTAGAAGAGAAACAAAAGCGAACTGCTGCTAATGAGATGAATAATGGCCAGCAATCTTCCCATACAACCTGGATCCATTGCTCTGTGGGCCCAGAACTGGGACCAGGGGAGACGGAAGAAGGAAAAATCCAGGCAAATCATCTTCATTCCTAGAAAATGCTTAGACTCATACCGCTTTTAAGACGGCTCAGTTGCAACCAGCTAGAGGCTTTGATCGCTTGGCTTCACTGGGGTTCTCTGAAGCAGACATTGCGAATTTCCGACGCCAATTCCATAGTCAATCATCTTCAAACTATCTCGATGTCGATTTTGAAACGGAGGAAGAATGTAGGCTAGATGCACTTTTTGACGACGATAAGTATCGCTCACAATCACTCCCTTGAATTCAGATGATGAGCATGCGCGTGCCCTAGAAGAGCAATGGATTGACTCTATTGACAACGCTGGGACAGCCTCACTTTCTCAATCTTCACCTTCCAACTCCACAATTTTACAGGGAATTCTTCTGGGATTCTTCTTCCCACTCATCCCGTTTTTCTTCATGCGTAACTCAAAATCCCCGGTCTTCTGGTCTAACGGGAGTGAATACGAACCTCCAGGAAATGTTGTATTTTCGTGAAGTCTCAGTTTATCAAGAATTTTTTACCAGCATACTAACACACCTGCGTCAATAGGAGACGTATGCAAATGGGGCTAATTGTAGGATTCCTTGTTAACATCCTTTTTGGCATCTGGCGATTTTTGTTGGATTCTTCTTGACCGTACCGCGCTTCCGATACCCCATCTCCATCTGTGTTAACCCTTGTGCTGCCTGCTTCCTGTCTGTTTCTATATCAGAATGGGCATTAATCATTTGTATGTAGATAAAGTTATTGCATCCTGCCTCTTGACCATCTTCCTACTTTTCGCCCTCTTCGTAATCACGATGTCAGAGGTTCTGCATCGTTCACCGATCCAGATGGGTTACTACGAGTTTTCGGTCAATGTCTATCGGATGATTTGCCTACCTGTGGCACTGCAGCCATTCCAATAATGATTATCCAAGTCTGTGCCGGCTGTCGTAGGTTAGCCTCGTCTCTCAGAATTACCATTTCGACAATCCATCCTTGCCCGTCACCATCCTTCTTACAACTGTGGCTCCAGCGACTGGTCCACTGGTTTTTTCTCCGAGAATTGGAAGAGTTTCCTCCCGTTTATGATATGGATCAAGTAATACGTGCACGATCGCTTCTGACAGGACTCTCTACTCGGTCGCATCTCTGGAGAGAAATCACCCTGTTGCTCCCAGGATCGACAACCTAATTACTCCAGCCTTTAAGCAATCTCGTGATGCCTACTTCATTGGAAGCTTGACCTTGCTTTCCGAAATTGTCATTCAGAAGATTTCGACGTCATAGATCGCTTCGCTTCCTTCATAATACTCCTTGTCTATTGTTTTTCTTGGGGCAACCGGCCCACATTGGGACCGCATATTCGAGGGCAGTCTTGTATTGAATTACAACTGACAAAGGTTGAAAGACCTCGTATACAACTCATACATATATCTCGTTGTCTGTATTACCTGCTGTTCTACAGTATTCCACAAATCTTGTCGTATCCGTCACTTTGGCACCGCAGACACGCGTTCGGTCAGCTTGTTTCTTTCTTTTCTGGTGGTAATCATGATAGTATAGTGAACGATCCACTAAGTCAACCTTCACGTCCAGGCGCAGGATTAGTAAAGCCATCTAATATATGCCTTTAGCCTTCAAGACAGGAGCCACTCTGCGTGCATTTATGCACGATGTGTGTGGGGCTCGTTTCAGTCAATCCGAGTCCCACCTGGAAACATTGAAAGTTCATCAGGAAATCCTTGATCATGGGCTGGGTCTATTCTTGAATTTTAACAAGACCCCCGCTCTTCGCAAATTAATGGGCGAATGTTGGACTGTAACTGGTCACAGCGGTTGCTATCCCTTCTATATCGAGGCCATGTTGTGAGCTGAAATTTCTCTGCCTCGAATATACGGGCATCACAGAAGAGGAGCTTATTCAGTGCCTTTGGATAATCGACCGTTCTTCGAACTTTACGACAGGGGCGGAAATGTATGTGTGGAAATGAATTACTGTACTTGCTCTCGCGACATGAGCGTGATGAGCTCGTTTTTTGCGCAAATTTGTTTGTTTTGTTTGATATTGCATGGTGTCACACGGTCGTCAGCGCTGATTGCTATCGCCAAGGCGATATTTTCCCCGTGTTGAATGAATCAACTAGCAATATCGTTGGAAAAGGACAAAGCGAATCCGGATTCATCATATGATTAAATTCGCTGAATTACAGACGATCTCGATATTAAGATACTCGCAAAAGTTGGTAAAGTAAATCCAGGCATGCAGAGGAAAGGGATTGGTGTAACGTCGTTTAGAGTAGATCATAATTTCGTGAGGCTTTTCATGGCATTGGCGATAGCAAAGCTCGACTTCGCCATGATTTGTCGTGATTCTTTCGTAACATCTGGCAAGGCTTGTACCTCGCTCAGCTTATTCGCGTGATCGCTGAGTTCGCGAAGGATATCGTTGCCTTGTTTCGAAAAGGCAACCGGGATATTGTCGTTGCATACAGCAACAATGCTCGATACAATGGTAATGATTTGTGTCAGGTTCTCGGTTAACGAAGGAGATGGGGTAGGACTGCGAACAGCCGACAAAACGCTCTGGATTGCAAAAACGATTGACTCAGTCTGTGCTTCTAGGTAGGGCTATGCAAAAGTGGCACTCGTCAGGAAAAATATCGAGGATACAAAACAAATGACCACCTTGAGCTCGGTCCAAGCATCCTCAGATCCCTCAGCTTGAGCTGAATCATCAGACAGGACGCTGTTCGAATTTGTAGGCCGGTCAAAGATCGGCGGAGGAGAATTCGTCTTTTCCGAACTTGAGTTGTCAGACGACGGTCTTCTACCATCCATCGCACGGATGGCAGGTGATGGTAGAGACACATCCGGAAACCTACTGCGACCTGAGGTGGAAATTGAACTGCCTTTGCGCTGATGTGAAAGCTTGTTCTCTTCTACAGAGCGAAATGAGGGAACATAACCACTTGCAGAGGTGACTGATGGGTAAGGCGGTTGCGCAGACTGTTCTTGCTCAGCCTTAGCAGCTTTGCGAATGCACAATGTTCGTCCAATCTCAGTGATAGTGATAGATACATGACTAGCAGCTGCATCCAGAAGACTAACAGGCGACAGGCCTGAACTTGTAGCGTGAGTTTTTGAGGCAGCGACAAGATTGCTAAGGGTTGCCTCAGCCCTTTCACAAAGAGAACGAAGCGCTTCTGGATCGACGTCAGAACGCTCTCGTTGAGGTCGGCGTTCCCAGGCATGAACATCGTCAACGATCGCAGTCACAGCATTGACGACGGATTTCATTGGCATAAGTACTCGAGTAGGCGCATTCGATCGGCCAGCAGTGAGAAGGGCGTCGATAGCAGATAGGAACGCAGTAATATGAATGTCAAGCACTCCACCATCCGAAGAAACCGGCAGTTGATCCTCAGCTTTATCAAACTTAGGAGCTTGGACAAAGAGTTGTGAAGTGGCTGAAAAATCGTGAGATGTCAATATCCAGGCAGAAACAATGAAGCAGACCTTTGACGTTGCGAAGCTCTGTCTTTGCTTGCTCATACTTGCGTTTATAGTCCTTAAGCTGCTGGTCGAGTTCACGAATAATACCGAGATCGGAATCTTTTGCTGTCATTAGTTCGTCGTTGCGGCGAGAGAGATCTCCAAGTTCTGATAGTAATCCTTCCATATCTGATCGTAGCTGGTTCACAACCTCTGCATCATTCTGAATAGAAATCATGAGGTTTGCACGATAACAGTAAGGAGCTGCACCAACCTCTCCCTGGTGGTTCTGCCGATCATCTTCAAGAGCCTCGCATCGATCTCGAAGGATCCGTAACTCTTCTTCGTCATCCTGAGCACGGCGGGTGGCTCGCTCTGCTTCTCTCAGGCGAGTCTCTTGAAGTTCACTGAGTTCTTTCTGCAGAACACGCATAGTGGACGTTTGTTCTTCAGTGCGCTGCAACAAAGTAAGACTCTGCAAACTTGTGACTCCAGATGACGCTTACTTGTCTAAAGATCGCAAGTTCTTCTTCCATCTGCCTTACCCTCGACTCTGCTTCAGCTAGTCTCCTTTCCCTTTCGTCAATATCTCCAATGTCTCGCTGAAGGTTGGCAATCTGAGTTTGCATCGTGGCAATCTTGTATTCATACTCCCTCTTCATCTTGCCTTGATCTTCTGAGACGTTGATTTTGCTAGCAGAACGAGATCCCATATCGCCAGTAGACCGATCAATATCGAGATATTCATCACCACTTCTTGCAATCATTGCTCCTGCGTCCCGATCTTCACTATCTTCGCCGTTGACATCTTTCAGGCGTGCACTCAACCCGCTCAGGCCAGCAGGAGGGCTTCGCGGACTCATTGGGTATTCACTCGCACTGTCAGGATCGCCATCGGTGAACCTACCGCTGTCCCCACCTCTATCCCGTTCGTCGATGCTCCCGCTCTCCCTTTCGCGGCCATAGGGTACTTTGATGTATTCCTCCTCGAATGTACTCTTGTTGGGGATGATCATGCCACTCGTCGCTGTCGTGCTTTGGGTGGGATTGACGGTGGTATCACTACTCCCACTATTGCTAACAACGGCACTGGGGCGCCGATAATCGTGACTCGTGTCTTGAGACGGTTTTCGGCGAGATACAGAACTCTGAGAGGCATTTGAGGCATAATTATCCTCGCTAGATCTCCCTCGATATGCACTTTCGCTTCTACGGTAACCTTCCTCGCTTCGGCGACCGGGGACCACAATATCTTCACTGGGCCGTCTTCGGTCTTCTGAGGGTCGCCGACTTGATACACCACTGTATCCACCGTCAGCGGGCCGGTCCACAGATGTCCTGCCGGAAACACGACCAGGCAAGGGAACTTGAGGAGGTGACGTTCTTTGTGGGTAGTCCTCGGATGAAGCATTACCAAATGGCTTGAGCGGTTATCAAAATCAGACATAGTAATCGATGCAACCCAGGCTCACATTCTCCTTGAACTCTGGATATCGGCGTGAGAGTTCGAAATACACATCACTAGAAAGGTCTTCAAAGCGAGAAGAGGGTAAAGTTGCAAGTTTTTGACGCGCTTGGTTTCGCTTTGGATGGAAGTCGGTTCGTAGTGGGAGGAAAGGAACAGCTAGCAGGAAGTGTTAGGCCGAAACGCAGATGAACGACGTCATCGCACCTTCGGTGTCACTCTGCCTCCGTACTAGCTCATCATACACATCCGTTGAGAGCTCATGAAACTGCTGTGAGGTGAGCCGAGTAAGCTTTTGCCGTGCGTTTGCTCGAGAGTTGGGAGCCGCTGATGCACAGAATGTGTGATCATGAATAAGTTCTGACGTGGAAGGACCGACCTTTGGCAAGATATGCAGCAAGATAGCGGGATAATTCATCGAAGTGTGTTTTTGAGACAGTGCGGAAGTCAATTTGAGGCACAGCAGGGACATTCTTGTCTCTGATTGGACGATACGAGTCCGTCCGGTAGTTAGATATGCCAGAGAAAGCAGTTGGGGTGGGCGAAGGAGCTCTAGATGGCTGGCGCTTCATGGTAGTCGGATAACAAGCTCAATTGCTTCAGTTGCATGCGCGCCGACGTCGACGGCAACCACGCTACATTCGCATTTCCGTACAAACAAACAATGCCACGTGCTAGTGATCACAACCGCTTTGCCTCTCTCTCCTGCTTCCTCAATGCACGTCTCCGGATGCTCCTATGCAGCCAGTGTGTATAGCTGATGAAAAGGCTAGGGAGACCAACCACAGTCATTGCGTAGTCCAGCAACGCGTGCGACCAGTACGGCGTCGATGTTCCCGGACGACCGCTGTAAGCAGCCCCACAAGCCAAGTCGATTTTAGAGAGGGCAGACCGTACAAATGGTCCGGGTTGTGGGGTAAGCGCGGATGCCTTGCGGATTTTTGACAGTTTAGAAACCTGTAGTCTATGCTCAAGGACTCGATCACATATGCAAGGGTCAGGATGACGTACAACGAAATACGTGTTTACATGCTCCACGGTGATGTTATGAGCTTTTACCTCCTCGGCAAGAGCGCTCGTAAACGTTGCGAGAAAAGCCTTGGTGCCTGAATAGACAGCCAGCATAGGTGACGGAACGGCACCTGCAAAGGAGCCAATGTTCAAAATCAAGCCACGTTTTCTTTTAAACTGTGTCAGAACTGTTATTTTTGGATTTCAAGTAGGAAAACCACCTCTCAACCATGCCGGGAAGGACAGCATATGTAACACGGAGAGTTGCATTGACATTGATAGCGACAATATCCGCCATCTCTTCCTTGGGAGTATCGACGAGGTACACTGGCATGGCATGAGACTTTCCAACATTGTTCACTGTTGCAAGACATCAGCGCAATAAGACAAGAGCAACTAGATCACTCTACCGAGAACACCAATGTCCCTGTCAGCCAGGATGGCAGACAGATTCTCGTAGGCAACCTCGTCATTTTTTGCAAAGTCGATAGAGTGTATTTCGGTAAATACTCCTGGGTATTTTTTGGCTGCAATGGAAGACTTGAATGACGCGCGCGTGTAAGTCTCTTAGGATGTTACACACCAATGTCCGAAGCCGTAGTTTGAAGCAAGGCCTTGTTACGAGCGACAAGCAAGATGTTAAATCCAGCCTTGGCAAGTTCAAACGCGAACTCTTTGCCGATCCCATCCGACGCACCAGTCACAATAGCCCATGCATTTTTTCTGGCACCGAATTGCTTGAGCTATCCATGCGCGTTAAAATGGTCATACGCGATGCGCGAATCAAATTCGGAGTATATGGTTTCTTACATTCTTCCCAGGTATAATGAATATCTGAAGGAAAACAGAAAGCGTTTGGTAGAACAAACGCGATATACTCAGAGCCCCCAAAGCCAAGACGAAGGCAGACAGGTAAGGTTGTTCGCGTGCTGGACATAAAGAGGTACGCCTCGAGTTGGAGTGTGACTATTGGAAAGACTTACCTAAAGACACAGGAAGCTCCTTGAATTGCTCGAGGTCCATTTTTTCCGAGGCGGCACTTAAATTGACACGTCGGTGGCACTTGGGTTAACACGTCGGTGATACGTCGGTGGCGGTGTCAGGTGTTTGCTCTTGTACTCCCGCGGAAGCAAAAACCTCGTGAAAAATTCGATGCTGATCGTTCTACCCGCGGGTTATATATGTATGAGAATAAAGAAATTTGCACGAGTTCCCACTTCTGACGTTTTGTATATACACTGTCGAGCATTATGGATATCGAACAGTATGTGTACCGTTTGGATGATGCCGCATCTGTTGCTGATATACTTGTGATAAGGTTCAGGAAAGCTGGCTACCAAGCCATTGATCGTATCTGTGACTATTACTATTCTCTAGAAAACCGACCTGTAATCTCGGAGGTCAATCCAGGATATCTGAAGAGACACATTCCTCGTGAGTGCCATTAGTGTGTTATATATGGATGGGGAGATGGAC
>JAGGAP010000773.1:0-12594 GCA_017657235.1 Termitomyces sp. T73sscA
ATGTGACTTACCTTATTTTCTTCAACGCCTGGCAGGGTGGATCTTTAGACTTGTTCTCTTTGGATTCCCCTCTGCCAGGTGCGTAACTATTAATACTGTTTACCTACACATATATTAATATACTTTGGATTCCCCTCTGCCAGTTGCATGATTAGCCGCAACTCCTGGAGGTCGCCCTTACAGATACGATCTGCGTCATGAGACCGTTCTCGCAATACCATTCATTGAAGAGTACCATGGCGATCTGTGCCGCTAAGTCCTTTGAGTGTGTACCGGCCAATCGCACCTCTGCGCCTAGTAAGTCCATCATTGTCATGATCATATCCTTCCCATCCTCTTCAGGTAGAGGACCAATGAAATCAATTCCAACAACCGAGAGTCTGTCGTCTAGAACGGCCAGTGGGTGTAAGGGTCCTGCTGGCTTGGTTGTTCGATCTTTGTTCCTCTGGCATGGGACACATGAGGGGATGTATGCTTTTTCCAGGTCACGTCTCATGTGTGGCCAATAGTAGGCCTCACGCAGGGCGGCATAGCTCTTCTCAAATCTGAAGTGTCCTAGCATGTCGTGCGCCAAGTGGTAGAGCAATTCGCATACACAGATGTTGCTCGGTATAAGCAGTCAGTCTCCAAGATATATCAAGCCGTTGTCTAGTTTGGCGCCGGGGATGCTACCCTTGGTTATGCCATCCTGTACCTGCTGGGCAAAGGCATTGTCCTCGTACCCTGCAACAATCTCATCGAGCAGTTGTCTGTCTGTCTCAATCTGTAGTGCCCCTGCTGCTAGCAACCTCGGTTTGGGTGGGGACCTGGTGTATGCCAGTGCGCATGCTGCCAATCCGGCATCCAGCATCACCACTGGCATCCTGAACAAGGCGTCTGCAGCTACGTTGTCCTCTCTGCATATGTACGTGATGTTGAATTCAAAGTCAGCAAGGAAGGTGGCCCAACGCGACTGACGTTGGGACATTTGTTTTTGTGACTGAAAATACTCGAGGGTGCGATGATCCGTGTACACCTTGAATTTGACCCCAAGGAGGCTGGTATGCCACTTCTTTAACGCTTTGACGTTTGCCAGAAGTTCCTTCTCATGAGTGGGATAGTTGTGCTGTGCCACGTTAAGCTGATAGGAGTCATATGCCACAGGACGTGCAGATTCCCAGGTCTCACCAAAGCTCAGGATAGCTCCCATCCTGCGGTCGCTCACGTCTGTGGTCACGAAGATCTTCTTTGAGGTGTTTTCATAGTCAATTACCGTTAAGGTCTCGAGGTTGGTTACCAGGTCTCTTATAGTATCGAAGGCCTTCTGATGCGCCCCGGTCCAGGTTGGGAAGTTCTTATCACACTCTTTGTTCATGAGTGGTGTGAGTACGCTCATGTGTTCCGCTAGGGTGGGAATGAAGGGAGCAAGGTAATGTGCCAATCCGAGAAAACCCCGAACATTGGTGGCAGTGGTAGGTACTGGCCAGTCGGCAATCTTGTCGACCTTGCGAGGGTCCGGTTGGATGCCGTGCTTACTGACAATGTGTCCTAGGAAATAGAGTTCGGAGGCAAATAATTGCGACTTCTGGAGGTTGCAATAAAGGTTCGCCTGTCTCAAGGCCTCCATAACCCTTTGGAGGTTCTCTTTGTGGGTCTCTATTGAGTCCGACCAAATGATAATGTCGTTGAGATACACATGACAGACTGTTCCTAGGAGTTCCCGCAGGGCATCCATCATCCGCCGTTGGTGAGTGGACGGAGCGTTGCATTCTCCCATTGGCATCACTACCCACTTGTATAGGCCCCAAGGCATGCAAATCGCGGTAAGGTGAATGTCATCAGGGTGGACTCTGGTCTGGAAATAGGCGTTTGTCATGTCAATTTTGCCGAATACCTTCCCCCTTCTGCAGTCCACTAGAATGTTGTCAACGCGGGGGAGCGGGAAATTATTTCTGATGGTGTTCTGGTTTAATAATCAACAATTGTTGACCCAACAGAGGGGGATTGTAAGGTTAGGTACCCCTTCACAATGTTTGGGAATACAGAAGGCAGGGGATGCAAACTCCAAGGAGGAGGGACGTAGGCATCCTGCCGCCAGATGCTCTTCCAACAGCTTCTTCCATAGTCCATGGAACTGTTTGGGGGCGGAGTATCCTCACGAGTTTACCACCTGCGATGGGTTCTTGAGCCTGATTCTGTGATAGATGTGATCTGGGACCCCATCTGTAGTCTTGGGAAGCTCCTTCAGAAAAAGGTCCACGTAAGTGAGTTTGGCTGCTGTATCTTTCTTGGCGAGCTTCTCTTCCAATGACAGGGTCTCGATGCGCTCTCGGACCAATGCCATGACTTGGCAAGGCAAGGCATAGTCTTCACGGTGTAAGGATTCGGGGCACATGTGGCATTGTGTGCCATGCTTCTTCTCCTGGCTCCCAGTAGTTGTTGGGGGAGGACAAGAGTTGGGGTTCACAATGTTGAAACCTGTCTGTTTGACAACCGCCGTGTTAGACTTAATGTCGAGGACCAGGTTCTCCACAGACAAAAATGGGATTCCTAACAACAGTGGTACAGGCAGACCTGCATTCACTTTGGCCTTAAATACCTTCAACTTCCACATGCCTTTCCCCACCTTCGCCTCCAGAAGTACATACTTGTTACAAGTCAAGGGTATTTGTGTTAATGACATCAGGTTGTCTTCATGTTTTGCAAGTGTGAGTTGTGGTAGCCCGAGCCTTGATGCTAATTCTTTGCTAATCACTGTGGAGGGGCATCCGTTATCTAGGATCGCTCTGATAGACAGAAAAGAGGGGTTTATGGCAGGCCCCGTCAACTCCAACATGGCCGTCATGTGTGGGGCGGATAGGGGGGGGTTTGATAAGGAAGACGTAAAGGCGTACATGTAAGAGTCATCCATATCATCATCTCGGAACTCTCCTTTGCTCACGGGCTCGACATACACAAGCCCAGCGACGGTCTTAGGTTTTGCAGCTCGGGCCATGGCCAACGTCAGCGTTTTGGTTGTCTTGGGATTGGGCCACAAATTCGAGGCCTTCATGGAGCACACGTCCGGTGTTCCGGGATGATTGCAGTAGAAGGTGCAGCAGCGTGTGCATCCCTGGTGTTTAGTGAGTAATTTCTTCTCCTCATCAATGAGTTTGGCTAATTTGAGGTGCAGGATGGAGGTTCCCGACGTGGCGGGCGAGTTGCTGGAGGTGCGTGATGAGGGCTCAGAGATCCTGTCCACAAGCGCCTTGTGCTTGTTGGCTCGCTCAGTGTTGTTGGCATCGATCATGGCTTGCATCCTAGCTTGTTCCTCGGCCAGCTCTTTGTCTAATTCAACGACCTCCACAATCCAATCTGCGAGTCCTCCCGCAGGAATCCTCCCGTAGTCAACCTTCCTGCAGAGATTGGGGCGCATGTGTGATTTGAGATGTGCCTTGAGGAAAGTATTGCTCAAGGTATGTTCTGACCTTGTGTTTTTGAGCCGCGTGTTGAGGTTTTGTAACACCATGTGTTTCCGAGCCGCGCGTTGAGGTTTTGTAACACCACGTGTTTTTGAGCTGCGCGTTGAGGTTTTGTAACACCACTACCCAGTCGGCAAATGACGTGTTCCTCTGATATGATCCCAAAATGGTATCATGGACCTTGGTCTGCCAGTGGTGGGGCAATGCAAAACGTTGGAGCTTGTGGAGATATTGGTCGAGCATCATCGCGTTGATCCTCGATTGATTAGCATAGTACCAGGTAACAAAACGGGGTTCCAACATGCCGTCCACTACAAAGGACACCACTTCGAAGTCCTTCTTCCCTGAATGCTTCTGGAAACACTGGCACGTGATTGTCCACTGCTGAAAAACATGGTCATCCATATGGCCCTTGGTGAGCATTGGGCATTCTTTTAACTTGGTGATTCTAACTTTGGCTAGAGGCCGTTGGTCATCTGTGTCTGGATTGAACGCAAGTGTTGCGGCCATGTTTTTGTGAGAGGCGCTGACTGCAGGCGTGCGATAGGTGCTGGGAGATCTAGTTGCAGGGTTGTTTTGATGGGAAGGGGTGATATCGGCCTCAGACAACAATGACCCTGAATTGTCAGACAACTCAGATGGGCTGGATGGCAGCGAAGGGGCTAGAGCTGCTGATGTCTCAGCTTCACTGGAAGTGGGCGATGGCTCTTCCTTTGGCGTCCTGAAGTCGGTCCAGGGGGCGCTGGTTGGGGAAGGGGTGGTAGGTAGGGCACCGGATAGGGATACCAAAGATTCTTGTTTATGCGCCGCTTGTCTAGTGAGTAAGGGCGTTGGTGTTGATGGTTGGCGGTGACTTGAAGACAGGTTGTAAATTTTACCAGTGTCAAAAAAAAAGTGAAAGGCTGTTGGTAAGGCAGCCTCACTAGGACCCCAACAGACAAGGTAAAAGCATCTTCGTTACTTGTAGTTAGGACAAGTCTAATTAATAGTTTAATCTAAATACTCACCTTTGTTACTTGTAGTTAGAACAAGTCTAATTAATAGTTTAATCTAAATACTCACCTTTGTTACTTGTAGTTAGGACAAGTAGCGAAGGTGCAATCGGAAAACTTTTTGAGGCGGCGGTCACGTGCATTGTGTCGCAGCGGTAATTGCCACAGCGGGAAGTGGAGCTGTGGAGTAAAGGTGAAATTCTGTTGTAAGCTGGCTCTGCAAGCTTACACCTGTCCTACAAAGCATCCTTCTACAAGGCACTAGGAGACAAGGTAGCAGGAGAGAAGTGAGGAGGAGGGAATTAGCATTCCAGTGGGGGCTTATAACAGACAAAGAAATTTATGCAGTGATTGCTAAGCTGAAGCCACACAAGGCACCAGGACTCAGTGGGGGGCTGAACATAGTATTGATGAAGACAAGATATACACTAGTACCATACTTAGACCTCATTTTCAGAGTTACCTTCAAGATGAAAGTCTATCCTAAGAGATGGAAAGTTTTCAAGATAGTGGTGCTGTGAAACTGGGCAGGGATGGCTATAGCAACCTGAATTTGTACTGGCCTATTGCATTGCTAGACTCAGTTGCAAAGGTTCTATTGTTCAAAACAAAGCTGGCATACTGTGTGGAGAAAACAAATGTGCTGCTAAATTACAAGTTTGATGAGAGGCAAGGAAAATCAACAATGGACTCACTATACATGCTGATGGCTTTCATCAAGTGTGCTTGGAGAAGGGGGAAAGAAGTGGTGGTGGTGTTCATAGACATGAAAGGGGCATTCCCCAATACCATGCTAGGGATGCTAGCAAGGGACATGGAGAGAAAAGGAGTACTGAAGGAGGTTGTGGAGTGGTTTGAAAGGAAGCTAGAGGGGAGAAGGACAGTGATAGCCTTTGACAATTACACATTGTGCACCATTCCTGTAGACAGTGGCCTCAATCAAGGATGCAACACCTTGGGGCTATGTTCCAACTTTTATAGTGCAGGGCAGATCAAAGGCACAAAGAAAAAGGACAGAGAGCTGGCAGAGTCATTTGCAGATGATGCTTATGTGGCAGCAGAGAGTGACACAATGGAGGAGGCAGTGAGAAAAAACAAGGAGATGATGAGGAGGAGAGAAGAAGCAAGTAAATGGGTGAGGATGCACCACTCCATCTATGAGATCAGCAAGTTTGTCGGAGTAGGTTTCTTGAGGAGGAGGAAAAAAGGTAGGAAATGACACAACAAGACAAAGCCAGCAACAAGACCCACAATGATGATAGGTAGTGCCAGGATAAAGATGGAAACCTCACACAAGTTCCTAGGTGTGATTATATAGTGAGTAATTCCTCAGTCCAGTATCAATGACTGTATTTGCTGTATCTATCACAATATAGTGAGTTATTCCATGGTACAGTGTATTGTATTCAAGCAAGTAAGTATATGTGAAGTTTACCCTCAGTCTGATATAAATGACTGAGGGATGAGTACAAGCAAGAAATATATATTTGTGTTGCATGACAATGGGGGCCATTGTCCCTGTATGTTTTGTGTGAAGTGTGATTGCGTGAAAGGGATGTGATATGTCGGAGATCGAGTGATCGAGCGAGGTTCATGGTTTTGTCATTGTGGGCGTACAATCTTTGGGACACGATCGTAATTGTGGGCGTTTGGGCGCTTACATGGTATAGGTCGCACATACATGGCTCATAACTGTCACGTGACGAACCTGGTGTGCAACCGGTGTGAACAAAATTTTACACGAGTTTTGCTGAGAGCTACCAATGGACCAATACGGTCAACGATGGTCGGGATCAGAAACTTGTCATGATCAATAATAGTCTGGTCCCACAGAACTGTCATGTTACTATACAATACGTGAGAAATGCACGAACTGGGGCAAATCACCTGAGAGGAAATTTATATCTCAATCACCCGATCATACTTCTCCTGGGCGCGAATTGTTCATGCGTGGACCTCGCCAGTTATCTACTCCTCATTCTCCTAAGTGCCGTCGATTATCAAGGTTCAAGTGGAACAAGGCACGTGATCGACTCGGTAAAATACATCACCCAGCCCCAGATCTTCCTCATTCGGTGTTACTTTGTGAACTCCGCCCCGCAATTCTGCTTTTTGCCGAGGTGGACGGATGCACGCTTCTTCATATGCCTTAGTATGGCAGGGCTCAGCGCCCAGCCAACCATCCGCAGACCTGAGACTTGGGCTCTACAGCCGTTTGGTGGCTTTTAAGACGTTCCCTTCTCCAGACGCTTCGAACGTATCACCCAAGAATTCCCTCCCTTTCCTTCTCCGATGCAGATCACGCTAGGCAACACATTGGGCGCGGCCTTTGTTGGCTCGATGATAGCCGCCATGTACGTCGAGCTCTTTTTTTTTGCGTACATCTGTCTAGGACTTACGTCTCGGAAGCCTCTACGGAGTCACTAATCTCCAGGTCTACATTTACTACCGAAACTATCAGAACGACTGGCGCATACATAAGTACTCTGTATGTATCTGGGCATCTTGAAGACAAGACTACGAAGCTGATGCGCGTTTGTGAGTAGGTTGCGTTTCTTTGGTATGTCGTCGGCATATTCTCGATTGTCGGTCACCCCACCCCTCATGGCGAGCACAGGGTACTGGACACGCTCCATCTATCGCTAACAATCGCCGCCGTATATCACTACTTCATCACTTCTTCCGGGTCTCCGCAGGCTTTTCGACTCATCGTTTGGTACGTCGTTCAAGTTTTCAATCGTATCGCAGCGACCGATCGGATAATTCATATTTTTGCAGGAGTTTCAAGGTGGGTCTCCACATGTATGCCTTTTCGTCCCATCGACATCAATGTCACCCTTTGCTCTTGGAGTAGCTCGCCGTACTTGTGAATGTACGCTTTGGCCCCCATTCTATTCCCTTGCGATCGTAATGACGAACCTCTTTTTGATGCCAGTTTATCATTCTTGTGGCCGTACAAACATTATATGCCTTGCGCGTGTGGAAGCGTGGGTTCCGGAATCCGTACTCAACAAAGTATAATTCTAACGGTGAGGCTGTTTAGTTGGACGCCACTATCATCGGATATGGCCTATCGTTGTGGTCAGTAGTTCAATGTCCGTCCTGCACTGGCCTGAATGGAATTAATACAGGTAACGATTGTTGCCAGTGGATATGGTAAGTGACCGGTTCATATTTGAATCATGAATAACTTTGACTTTGCTCTTATTTAGCCATTGGGATCGGTATGACAACCTTAATACTGATATATGTTTTTTCTGAATGAGCTATTTGCTCAGTGGTCACTGTAAAAACGTGAACTTAGTATTCTTCGTAATCTCAACCTATTCACTCCCTTTTCAGTTATGAAGTTGTCGCTTTCGCTGATTTATCTACCATATCGGTGAGCTCCAAGTTCACTATATGCTTCTCGGCTACTTGAAATCTGATGATTTATCATTGTGTCTCTGTAGTGGGCTATATGTGCGGCCTTTGCATGGACCACAGGCATCGATGTCGTTATTGCTATTGCTATGTGCTTTTATCTCATTCGAAGTAAATCTGGATTCTCTGAGTGAGTCAGCTGGATAATATTCCTTTCCATTCTATTGACGATGTGAAGCACGGACTCAAAAATCGTCATGATAATCCGGATGGTATTGATATCTGGGTTTTTGACCAGGTGAGTTTCTCTTCTGGATTCTATTGCTATACTTTCTCTCATGTTATTGCCTGAAGTGCATTCTCTCTTACAGCTTTAGTCACTGTAAGGAGACAGCATCACGGAGTCTGTTGTGGGTTCTCATTTGGCATATGCTAGTACGCGGCAATGCCGAATACTCTTGTATTTCTTGGCCTACAATTCATTTTGACCAAATGTGAGACACCAGTTCCAAATTAGAAGGTTCCTGGTCGCTGATTACTTCTAGTGTATATTAACAGCTTCCTTGCGATGTAAGTCGCTCTTCCGTCCGGTGATACTCCGTCACTGAAAGACCTCAGGCTTAACGCACGCAAATCAATCCGCGAAAAGGATACATCCATAGGCTTAGCCACTGTCTCAAGAATGCTGAATATTTACCCTGTTCCTACCGAGGACGTCGCTTTATCTCATAGTGTCGAGGGGGGTAAGGTGAGCTTGTTCTAACCTATTTCATTCCAAATTATTTAAGCTTTTCTAGGCCGCCGTCCCTTTATCTCCACTTGGTCCCTACAAGACGGATGAAATGTCGCAAAACAAGGCGCGTGATTTGGATTCTAGCGTTGTCAGTATGTTTCCGTCCAATTTTGAGGGAATGTCTCCTCGAGATTCGCAGATGAATGTGGCTGCCTATGCAGCTTGAGTGGATATGTATGTACATTTATGATGGATACACACCAGCATATGGATATGTAGAAAATTTAGTCTAAGGTATCTAGACTATCTGTACATATTATGGAATCATACCTGTCCGGGTCAAGGGCCCCTTAAAAGTTGAACTCCTTATGGTATCAGGTTGGAGCTGGTTCTACATAGTTGACTGAATCTTGCAACCACTAGGAGCAGATTGTAATGTTTAATTGTTGGCCTGAGTCAAAACGGAGTCCAAAGGTGTGTTGTCGACGAATGTAAGGCGATTTGTGTGTTGATGGGATGGATGCGAGGGATTACCGACGCAAATCCGACATGCACTGTTGCCAAAATGAATTTACATTAACTAACCTAATTCATATTTATACCCAACTGCCGGCAAATCAAGTCCCCAATATCCCGCTTGCCTCTTCGCGAAAAAAGAGCATCCTTTGCAGCAGGGGCGCTACTGCGTACGAGTTGATGTACTTGTTCTGATTGTTTTTTTCTGAAGTTCTCAAGAGTTTCCGTGATAAAATCGCTGTTAAGAGGCTTCTGCCATTCTCTTTGCAGTACATTGACAAAGAGTTCATGGAGAAAGAGCGTGAGATCTACAATATAAGCCTCCAAATACAGGGCTGTCGCTGGGCTAGGAAGGAAAAAGTCAACAGAGTGATCATCACACATGTGTTACGTTACATACGCTGCTTGATAATTTTTGTATAGAACTTCAATGGCCACAGCTGTAAAGCCAGCTGCACCGAATGCTATTGCTAAAGGGGGGAAGATTGGACCAAAAATTGCAACCAGTGCAACAGCGGCAGGCACATAACCCAATAGCTTCCTGTAGAAATGATTTCATTTGGAGTTTCCTGTATCATGAGAAACATACAGTCTGGGTTGAGGTTGAGGTACAAATGATTCAATCAGCTGAAGCATCTGAATATGGAAATTCTGTCCAGTGAGGAGCTTAAAAAATGGCGTCAAATAAAGACATTCCATTATGGCCCAGGCCTTACTGTTTCTGGGTCTCTAAAATTCCAGACCTTGACAATGTCCAAATGTATGCGCCACATGCAATCCTTCAAAATGTGCCCTCTGAACACTGTACTTTTGGCCATGTTCTTCCAGTACTCTACAGAAATCGTAGATCCTGTGCTTAACATAAGTCGAATAAAGAACGCACTTTTCGAGCCTTCTCTGAAGGACGACGAATTGTAGAGAAGGTGGGCATATTGCGCAGAACACAAAGACAACCAGTAAAACACATACTCAATTGAGGTTTGGATTTTTTGCTTTGGATCAATACGCTGTGCTACAGCCCACGGAGTGAACGTCTCTCTGGTTTGCAGACGCTTCCGAGTGACCTCCGTCAGTTCCTTGAGTGTCTTCAAAAACTCTTAATTTTCCAAAGCAAGAAAGTCAGTCCTACACAGATACCAAAGTCAACATCTCATACCGGGAAATTCTTGATTTGTTGAGACACCAACATAGCTTAATGGTGCTTTGTAGTGGGTCCACGAAAAACGGCTGCGCCTTGGGAGATCAAATTGCTGCCGAAACTCCTCAATTGACGTCCTCAGGGACCTCCGAGCGTCGTTTGCAACTTGATTTTGATCAATGTTGCAAATCCCATTCTGATCTATATTTCGCGCTCTTTTTGCATAGAATTCGTTGTAGAGGAGATCTAGCTTTGTAAAGACGACAATCACAGGAATTTTCTCTGAAGCATTATGCTAGTTCGAATTGATTTCAAATAGTAAATAAAAGAAACCTACGAGTGACAGCGAGTTTCAGGAGCTCCTCGTCGGCGGTCTGTATTAGACGCGCCCCACTGCGTGGTGTCTCCATACACAGCCTACAAATAAGGTGTCTCATAATCAATTTAATCTGTATAGGAGCTGTAGCATTGTTACCATAATGCATGCAGTCTTTGTTCAACGGATAAGCTCTTCTTAGACCTCTGACGGATGAACTTTTCAATAGTCATCCAATTATCAATAGAACCTGGCTCAAGACCCTTGCTATCATGAAGCGCGAAGCGCGGATTGTCGGCGGACGTGTACTCGCGATTAATATTGGCTGAACCAGTTCGATCATCAGCAATGTCAATGTCCTATCGAAGGGGCGTCATGAATGGCCCTGAGAAAGGATGCCTGTGACAGGCTCACTCGTTGGCTAACGTTGAAAATGTTAGCAATGAGAGAAGACTTCCCCACTCCTGTCTGCAGCAATAATATAGTCAATTGGTAGATCCCAAACGAAGTTGGAAGGCACCCACATTTCCTACGATCAGAATCCGAAATCTATACACAGGATTGATGTAACAGTAAGCAAAGTTCAAGGAATGTAGGTGATTGATTGTAGTTACCGAGGACAGCGGGAAAGAGTTTTATCGACTGTGGATGGAAGCGAGAGGGGAGGGTCCTCTAAAGCATGATTAGTAGTAGCCGGGGAAGTGGCGGTAGCCGGAGGTGCATAGGTCATGGTGGTGACTGGAGGGGCCATGTAGTTGGGACCGGAAGTATTCAGTTTTATGGCGACAACAGGAGGAACAATGTCTGAAGTGGACACCTTGGTCCTAGGGGTGTATCAATCAAGCGGCAGTTGAGCGTCCCATCTTAGAACGTTTGAACACCTGTCTGGGTAGCACCAAATATCAGTCAGACGAAAATATCGACGGCTTATCATGACACAACAACACGTGTATAAAACTTTAAGATAAAGGATTAATGATTTCAGGATTGATCCTGAAGCACTTGAAACAGATGAAGGAAATGAAGGAAATCGAAGGTGTATCTGGGCACGTTGAAAACTTGGTATCCGGTTCCTTCAAGTAAACATGAACTTGTCGCGCTTTTACAGAACGATACTCATGATTGAGAATGAGACCATGTGATTGTTGTTTTATACAGGTACGGAAAGGAAGACACGTGGATTGATACAAGTTTACGGTCTAGCGCCATCTTCATTCGTGAAGATCGAAGTTTCCCAAGCAATTCGTGTGAAGTACTAGATCAAGTTGGATATTCTCGGTGTTTAGCAGCGTCGCTAGGTCTTGATCCAGTTCAGAGCAGCAAAGACGCTATTTTCTGCTCTGCGTTCAGGTCATATACTATGCTGGATAACACACCTGCATAACACGCCTGGATTTCTAAGGGAAGACGCAGTCGACTTCGAGATTGTAAGAAACCGCTCTTTCGTTTTTCTTCAGACGTGATGCGAGGCTCGTAAAAATTCAAACTATTCCAGGCTTTTCAGCGCTGAGAAAATTTTCATCACAAGAATTGTGGAGCTGATGCTCTAATTTTGTGTATGAGCATGATGACCAAGAATGATAGAGACTCATCAGGTGATCTATACACTGCTGGCACTGGAAAGTCCGTGGAAAAAAGGAAAAAGAAACCTGTTATCTGACTTCCAATGTAACAATTTCTAACAGAAAAAGGCACTTTTCTTGGTTTAAAGACTTTTTCTCTCGAAAGTTAGTACATTGGAAATGGTATAACAGGTTTCTTTCACACTTTTTCTAATGGAAACGTCTTCCAGTGCTATCAGTGATATATATTATATCCTATATAGAATGTGATGACTGTTTCATGGGAACTGTTCTTTGTAAGATTTCTTATGTAAGATCTGGATTGAAATTTACTTCCCACAGGTCATTGCATTTTAGAGAGTTGGGTTTGAAGTTTAAATCTGACACTTGTGTTGGCAGCACTGCTGGCGCCGGAACCTATTTTCATCAGAAAAAGGGACAAAGAAGTGTGTCATGCCATTTCTAGGTCCTTTTTCCTTATGAAATATATAAATAATTTCTTATTTCAAAAGTTAAGAAAATGCATAACTTTTT
>JAGGAP010000774.1:0-12565 GCA_017657235.1 Termitomyces sp. T73sscA
TATCAAGAAATTTTGAATGGTTTACAGCTTTGAATAGAATTTGTTATATATATATTGTTTTTTGTTATATAGACTTTAGATATTTGATTGATAAATATTTTGGTGATAGTAAAGCACAAGTGTAAGTGGGGTTGAGGTTGGACAAAGTGAGGTTTAGGCTGGATGGAGCCTTGTGTTTGGGAGGGTTTGGGAGGGGATTTGGAGTGAAGCCTTCAATGAGATACAAGGCCCATGCTTGCTGATAGAGTAGTCTACCAGTGTATGAGAAATTAGGACTTTTATTGCTGAGAACACTCCTTAATTGACAATCCAGGAATTGTGCTTGATAGGCAGACACTATAACTGGCTGTTTTAAATAAGCAACCAATTTTACCATTATACTATGTAGTACTAGAATTAAAGATTAATCTGCTTCTCTTGTGTAACAGCAAGGCTACTATCTACTTTGGGGAAATATGAAGAGAGGTGATAGCAGATTTCAGGATGTTAAACACCTGTTGCTCTGCATTGCTCTAGTGCTAGGCAATGTCTTTTCTAGCAAGGCCAAACAATGCACATGTATGATATGAAAAAATTCCTAAATAAATTACTGGTAGAAATTGGTGAACCTCAAGAAGGCTTGTACTTTCTTTTTACTCCAGGGCTCTGAGCACTGAGTGATGCTGGCTACTTTCATCAGGTCTATCTCTGCCACTTTTTGTGAGACAATCAGCTCCAGAAACTCTATTTGAGTCTCTTCAAACTTGTACTTCTTCAGTTCAAGATAGAGTTGGTGCTAGTAGAGATAGTTCAAATCTAAAGTAATGTAGCAATGCTGCTATAACATCTTGGTATATATGAGGATGTTATCAAGGTACACATATACTACACTATCTGCAATTTGATCCTCAAAAATGTTATTCATCATTGTTTGAAAAGTAACATTGCTATCAATGAGGCCAGAGAACATTACCAATAGTTTAAACAGTTCTTGAAATGCTAACTTCCACTCATCTGTCTCCTTGAGGTGCATGTTATTGTAGCTCTACTGGACATCTAACTTGGTGAAGTAGCACATGCCTCAGAAGTTGTTGATGAGCTTGGAGATGAGTAGAAGTGAGTAGCAACTCTTGACAGTCATTGCATTAAGCACACAGTAGTTATTTAAGGGAGCTATCCTTTTTCTTGATAAAGAATATGAGTGAGGCCATTTAAGACTTGGAGGGGCAGATATGTTGAGACTCAAGATTTTTCCAAAAAAACACATTCAGCTTGTTCTATTTCTTAAGTGCAGATGAATAAACCTTACAGCTAGTGGAGCTACAGGAACTCAATTGCATGATTCCATTGCTTGTGTTCCAGAAGAAAGTTAAATAAAGCCTTGAATAAGACATCTTTAAAATGCAAGTGATTAGAATCCACATCTCAAAAGGCCTGAGGCAGAGCAATTCAGCAAAGGCTTGAGTCAATTGTTGTGAAGTGGTCTAACTAGTCCAGATCTCCTTTGCTGCTGAAAAGCTCTGCAGAATAGTAGCATAGAAGTGGTCTTCTGTCTCAATGGCTTTGTTCAGTTGCTCTAGGTCCTGGGCAGATCAAAACTCCTTTTTCCATACCTTTTCCTGTTCAGGGTCTATAGAAGCTTCTTCAAAGAGGAATGCTAGGGGTGGAGCATTCAGCAGATCAAGGTCTGTAAAGGAAAGGTGCCCTACTTAGCATGCTTAGATAGCTGTGCATTCTCCAACAACAGTGCACCACTCTTTTCTCAACTCTTTCACACAGGTAGTGCAGCACCAGAGGCACCACCTTACGCTCACTTCTTCTTTGGCTCAATTGATTTCTATGTTGTACTCTCAGAGCCAGGTGAAGCCAAGAATCATGTTCTTTTTTCCTAGGCTGGTGATTATAAAAGTGGTGCACTCTATATAAGATTAGTAATAAAGAACTAGGCTTACTATGGAGCAGATTGACCCAGCTTTGTTTGGGGTACCATCAATATTGTACATTGCAACTGAGCTGATGATGCTCTATATAGTCAGCATCTTGTTGCTTCAGAGTTCAGAAGAGAAACAATACTTCAGATTTGCTGCATATTTGTAGTTGTGACCTCTATGTTCAGCCAGAGCAAATTGGATAATAATGCAGATGCTACCACATAGCAGCACAAAAGATGGTGCTTCCAGAAGAAAATACAAAATTGCTTTGAGGAAGAAGGAATGGAAGAAGCAGAAGGAGATATGGAGGAGAAGGAAGGTATGTTAGAGAGTATGCTCACAGTTGCAGGCTTGAAGTCATTAACAATAACTGTATTGGCATCATCTACTGACAGACAAGTAAACTGATTTGCACTGGACAATGGAGGCATACTATTCACCCATTGCTTTTTTAAAACACACTCCTCTGACTTTTTCTGCAGAGCTGCATCATTATGTATTTTCTTTGGCTAAATGTCTAAGGTCAAGGCATCTAGTAAGGAAATGCCAAATGTGTCCCAGGCTGCTAAGAGCTGTAGGATTAACTTCTTCTGTTCTTCTAGAGCAAGGTAGCAAGCTTTAAGGCCCAATTGATAGTGGTATGCAAGGTGACCTGAAATGCTGCAGCATTGGTACAGAAGTAGAAGCACAGTATGCTTCTAGAAGGCATCCTTTGGAGTGCCTAGGCATAGTGCTGGTGCTAAGAGAGGAGTAATGGAGGCAACAACAACTAGCACTGTTGGGCAAAAGCAGGAAGTAGGGGTGGAGAATTGGGTTATAGACAAGGAGTGGCAGCTTGGTATAGGTCATACTTGAGCTCCATAAGCTGCCACTGGTTTTAGACCACCCTGTACCACAAGTTCACCTAGTTGTCAGTGGAGTACTTCTCAGCCAAATTGTCAAAGCATTCTATAAGGGTCAGGTATAGCCCTTCTCAGAAAGTGAGATAGAGCTGTAGACTGTCAAAGTAGGTGGCTTGTTCTACAAGGGCCCAGAACAAATCAATGTACTCATTTAGAGAATGCTTTCCCTGTTTATATAGGTTTTTGTTTTATAAAACCAGTGCAGCTGTCTTAGTCAGATTCTAGAGAAAGAATATGTTTCAGAATTCTGTTTAAACTTAGCCCAATTCATAAAGTCAGTAACACTGCCAAGGCATTAGAAAACCCTCAATGCATAGGTTGCTGCTTATTCAGTTTTCATGTAGAACAAAATACACATGATTTTCAGTTTGTTAGAGGTGAAGTCATTGCTGCAGAGTTGAATATAAGATTGAAGGAAATGCTCTTTAAATGCATGGTTGCTACTATACACATCTAAGACCACTTTGTCATGACTTACACTCCTCCCTTCAATTACTCTATGCACTTATGACACTTATTCATGGACCCCAAGCCCTAGAACAATATCTAGCACACTCAGAGTCGCTAACTCAGTTCTGCCAAGCATTTATCAATCTTGTACACCACTACTTTCTACATTACTTGCCTATCATCTGGTGCCTGCTGATACAGCATATGTCACTCACACCTCAATTAGACCTACCACTACTTGCAAAACCTGGCTCTCATGCCCAGATCAGACTTCTGGCATCAAAACCTGCCTCTATTCAGGGCTATAAACTGCTGCACTCTGATCAAACTTCTACTTGATGCCAATGCTCTGCCTTCTGCTCTGTTGTAGAGACTCCACCAAGGCTTTCAAAGGCCCTGGAGCTTGCTTACTTGGCTCTGAATTATATGGCACCTCTATTTAAACAAGATACTTGATGGAGTACAGTAGTCTTGATGCTAGTAACTCTCTAAGGCTTGTTTCGTACTTTTGTCTTATATTTTGTGTCTTGCATCTCATCCAGAGCTTAGTAATGAAGTGTGGAGTAGTGCTCAATAGGAGGAGCAGGATACATGAGTTTGAGAGTGCTGTAAAGGTAGAATTTGAGTACTAGGAAACTATAGGCATTGGTCTAGTAGCTAATGGCAGAATAGAAATGAGTGTACATAGACATTGAGAATGGAACAAGAGAAAGCCTTGATATTATAGCGGATTTTGCTGATCTTGGGAGCCACACACATAGGGCAAGTCCTTACTAGGTGGATACAGTGGCTAGATACAATGCTTTGAAGAATAGAAGAGTGTGCTTAGATTGAGAGTTGAGCTCTGGAGCTGTGACAAATGCTCTAGAGTGAGCTAGTGAGCTTTGAGGCTAAGTAGCAATAGAGGCAAAGGATGCATGGTAAGGTGGAGCTAAGGTGTAGCAGAGCAGAGGTGATTGAGTCCCAAGCTAGGAACAATTACAGATAGAGAGAGCAAACAGTTGTATTAAGTAAAAGTAGTAGAGACTCAATTGAGAAAACTAAGCACAGAGTAAGTCAAGGCAAGTAAAGACAAGCAAGAGAAAGTAAGACAATATAGTCAAAGTTGAGATGATGGAAAGAAGTCAATACAAAATGAGACAGATTGGAGCAAGTCAGAATATATGAGACACAAAATACAAGGTGAAATACTGAACAAAACTGGGGGGTATCAGCAATATTAAGACTATACTCTATCAAAGTAGCTTGTTTAAGTAGGGGTGCTATCCACAGTCTGCTGATGAACCCAAAATTGTGCTAAGTGCTGTCTGAGTAGGTGGCAACTTAACCTTTTGAGCAAGTAGTTTGCAAGAGTACTGAACAAGTCCCAGAAACTTGCTATGAAATTAGAAGCCTGTTGAATATAAAGCTGCCAAGAAATGCTAGAGTAAGGCAGCAAGAGATAGATGGTGCTTAGCTACACTGAACTACTAGGTTTTAGCTATAGATGCTAAGTGCAAAGGTTTGTAGGTGAAGCACTAAAGCATTGGCAACATAAGACTAGATGTGCTCAAATGACACTATAAAAACTGAGAGAGAAGGTGCTAAGAGATGAGCACCAAGAGAGAGGGAAACACTAAAACAACTTAGAGAAGTAAAGTCACTTAGAGATTTGAACTCTGATGAAGACAGTTATAGGCAGAACTGTGTATAATTTTTCTGTGTGTGATACTGACAAAAAGTAAAGTATTTATATGAAGTAAAGACAGCAAAGTTGCCAAGAATATAGGCAATGCATGGAGGCAATGTATGAGGAAAAAGTAGGTAAGAAGCTGTAAATTATACCAAAAAACATTGAAATGAAAGAAAACCAAAAATAGAAGAGTCAGCAGGTCTTTGCCAACTATTAATAGACCCAGTCATGTGTCACCAGGGGAGTTTGGTAGAATGTTGGTAAAAAACTAAAACAAACAATGTTTCTAAGCTGTTTGTTAGCTAAATAGGAGCTTTTATTGTTCTATCACCTGTCAGTTTGGACATATCAGAGATAGTAGAAGGTATGAGCATGGGAGGCTGCTTGACAACTTGTTGAAAGAGGTGGGTAGCAAGGTGGGATGTGCAGCAAGGTGGAATGGATTACATGCTTTTGCCTGCAGTTTTGGTGGAATGTTTTGAGCAGCATCCTCCAGTTCTTTTGCTATAGTTGTTAGGAAGAAAAGTAATGGCTGCAAAATTATACCATGTCCTAGTGGCAAGGCTCTGTAGGGTGACATATATGGGCTAGACCAAGTAGGGGCTCATTAGGAGCAAGGGTTCAATGCATGCAAGCTGGTCTCATAAATGCCTGGAGTTCTTAGAATGCTGTAATAACCTGGATGCTTGTTATTCAAAGAACAGCATGCTCCATTTCTCAATGTGCAACTTCACAACTTTTGTTTTAAACCTCAGAAAACTCTCTACTTCCTTCCTAGTCTCTACTCCATGAATTAACCATAGAATTCTTGCTGCTCCAGTACCTAGCCAGAAATATCAGGCCTCTCTAACAGACTTTCTGAAACTAAGCACTTGTAGCTCACAGACTTCTACTGCCTCTCAATGATCAGCCCTGCTTGTCAGAGGATACTCCTTTTCACTTATATTTCTTGCTTCAGATCACTTTTCCTTGAATTATTCAGTCCAGTGCCAGACCCCCTCAAACGTCTTGTCAAGTTGGGCTGGGTTTCAAATGAGGGGAAATTTCTGCCATCTAGCCATCATTTTCCCCCTCTTTTCAGACTCAGCTGCACATGTGATCTAGACATGTGATCTCAGTAGGTGATCCAGACATGTGACCTGAACATGTGACCCCAACATGTGACTTAGGTATCATGTGACTTACCTTTATTTTCTTCAATGCCTGGCAGGGTGGATCTTTAGACTTGTTCTCTTTGGATTCTCCTCTGCCAGGTGCATAACTATTAATACTTATTTACCTATACATATATTAATATACTTTGGATTTTCCTCTGCCAGTTGTGTGATTAGCCACAACCTCCAGAGGTTGCCCTTATACTGCTGGAGCCCTGCCATGCTTATATATTTGGCAACAGAACATACACAAATTGGATGTCGCACAAGCAGCAATGCTCAACACAATTGACTACAATGACTGGAATGTCCTAGCAGTTCAAGGACTCTATCTCAATAAGATGAGCAAGACTAAGGCCTCATCATATTGTTAGTTTGCTACTCACTGATGCACTATTAGTAGGGTACTGACCAGCCCTACTCTGTTCTTCTCATTAATGCTAACATTTCCTCAGATACTTACACCTTTCTAAATGTAGATATTGTTAAGTACAATGACTCAGTCTGTGTATCACAATGACTGTGTATTCATGCTGTACCTGTTAAGTACAATGACTATATATTGATTAGCGTACGGTTGGTATAGTAAGGGGGACCCGGGACATACCTCAGTCTGTGTATCACAACGACTGAGGTTTTCCCGGGTTCCGGTTCCGATCCATATCCCTTAGCTGTATAGTTCCTTCTCCCTCTGCAGCGGCAGCGCTCATCACGTGCCTGAACGCATACCGCAATCTCTCGTTCCTGACAGATATTATTATAGTTTGCTTAAACAGGAACAATCTTCAATATTGACAATAATTGTTTCCCATAATTGCAGTCTGTCTGCTCTATCCTTCTACTTGTGCTCTAACCTCACTGTTGCATGCCCCTTTGATAGAGACCACATGCTTTGGGTTGGTGACTTCAACAGACACCATCTGCTCTGGAAAATAGTGGAGAATTGCTATTTAGCTTTCTCTGAGAATGACTTATGCCTTTTTTTTCAACTCTCAAGTTTCTATCACATAGACTTTGCCTTGCTAGCAGGGCTACCCACTCTTCAAACAGTGAATGACTATTGGATATGACCAGACAATATCTGGTGCTGGCAAGTGGAGTTCAATCCAATTGTCTCATGCAAAGTGGTTCTTGTCAAGGACTACCCTTCAAGTTTGTTTATTCCAGTACAATATGCTTAGTTTCTTGTCTTTTTCAACCTTTTCTGTGTGCTGCTTCCTGTGCTTACATAATATGATGTTGGGTATTGCACAACAGAGTCCAACATCATATTGCATGATTTTTCTGGTATTCTTCAGAGGCACAGTTTATTTCTTTTCTTATGTTTCACTTTTATTTCTCTTGTTTTGGATGCATTTCAGCAGCCTGGAGCCATGTCCAGGCCTGGTTTCTTTAAGTCTGACATCATCCCTTCCATGGTACATCTTTTCATAGTTTATTCTTAGTAAATTTGCCACCTGACAGTCAGAGTCCTTAAACTTGTTCTTTTTGGATTTCCCTCTGCCAATTGTGTGACTTAGCTACAACCTCTAGAGGTTGCTCTTACAGCAGCCAAGTCCCTAGCTTTGGTCTGGGAGCCCCTTCTAGCTTGATTGAATCCTCTCTGTTCTTAGAAGTCTCCTCTACTAATTTGCTTGCCTTCTCTTTGCTTCTATAATCCAACCAGTCCCTCCAGCCACTCCTTCTAGTGCCTCAGCCTCTGAGGACAATGCTTGAACTTGTCTGCTTGCTCTGAAAGAACAAGTACAGGCCAGTCAAGCTTTCCTCATCTTCCACACCACTAAATTTGCCATACTTGACCAGACCACCAACACTATTTCTCAGACCCTCCAATTGCTCTTAGAGCATCTCCCTCTCCATTCTGTTGGTGCTTCAGCATTTCTAGCATTACCAGCCCCTCCAGTCCAGACTTCATGCTTTGGCACCACTACTTTTACTTCTTCTACTAAGATCCCTTGCTCTGCTCTTCCAGATGCCTATGACAAAGAGCATGCTACAAATGAGTGCTTCTTGCAGTTCTGCATCACCTACATCCAGCTGAGCAGTGAGGCCTTTGGTTCTGATGCATTGAGGATTGCATGAGTTCTGTCCTACATGAAGTTAGAGTGAGCCTCCACTTATGCCCTCTGAGTTTTTCAATGCCCTGGAGGCTAGCAAGTTTCATGGACTGGAACACCTTTGAGAAGGACTTTCAAGCTGAGCTCTTTTTCCTGGATCTAGCTAAAACTGCAGCCCTCTTTCTTCAGGATGCAGCCAGTATGGTCAAGGAAAGCACTTTCTGGATGAGTACATTGACTCCTTTTGTGCACTAGTTGAGCAGGCTGGGTATTCAAATGGCTCTGCCTCACTTTTAGAGAGGGTTTCCATCCTACTCTCATAGACAAGATTAACAGTCTAGCCAAAAGTTGACCTGACAACAGCTGCATAAAGACCAGGTTCAAGGTTGCAAGGACCAATGGCAACTCATAGAGCTAAAGCATGAGCTATGTTGTCCTCAGACCTTTTCTGCTCTGCCATATCCATCTGCTTTTCATCATTCTGCTCCTGCTCCTCTAATAGTGATGTGCCTCTTGCAGGCTCCTATGCAAAGAAGCCACAGCCTTAGAATAGTCCTCATCTTAGAGGACTTGGTAATGTTTTGCCAGCCAGCAACACACTAACTAACAGACCACCAACAAGTCATGTGCCTCAGCCCTTGCTGCACCTCTTCTGCCTTGCTGCTCAATGTCCCAAAGAGCCTGTGGACAAAGTCTACTTTTTAAGTGCCAAGGGCACATGTCATCACATGCTGAGTCATGATACTCCTGCCTTGTCACTTGCTTCTCTTACAAGATGGCAGGCAGCCTTCTACACTAATAGCTTCTACCATCTTTGATATGTCAAAACTGGCGTTCAATAAAATAATAGAAGCCTTGATCAGATTGACAGCCTGTACTATTTTATGCCATGCTTGCTGACTAATAGACAGCTTGAAAACATCATTTGTTTTAGCATTTGCTGATGCTCTGCTTAGCCTTCTCTTGGCAACATTTCTCTGATGATATTTCCTCATAATAGATAGCTTGGTTAATTAATAGTTGGCAAAGACTTGCTGACCCTTCCATTTTTTGACTTCTTTCATTTCTTTAATTTTGGTGTTTCTTAGCTACCTTTTCCTCATATATTGCTACTAGGTATTGCCTAGATACTTGCTGACTTTTGACAAGTTTGCTGCTTTTACTTTGTATAAATACTTTACTTTTTGTCAGTATTAAACAGAGAAAAGCCCACAACTATCTTCATCAGAGTTTGAATCTCTAAGTGACTTTACTCTAAGTTGTCTTAGCACTTCCCTTTCTCTTTGTGCTCATTCCTTAGTGCCTCCTTTTCTTAGCTTTTTATGGTGTCATTCAGGCACATCTAGTCTTATGTTACCAATGCCTTGGTGCCTTGCCTACAAACTTTTGCACCTAGCATCTATGGCTAGGATCTAGTAGCTCTATATAGCTAAGCACCTTCCATCTCTTGCCATCTTACTTTAGCATTTCCTGCTGACTTTTCTTAATAGCTAATAGTTCATAGCTTGTTTATACTCAACAGATTTCAAATCTCATAGCAAGTTTCTAGGACTTGTCCAGGACTCTTGCAAACTACTTACCTAAAAGGTTAAGTTGCCATCTATCCAGACAGCACTTAGCTCAAAATTTTGGGTTCATCAGCAGTCTCAGTCCTTGTTACTCAATTCTTACCATTGGGGATATTCATGGATGTTGACACTTCTTGCCAATGCTCTTCCATGCCTCTGCTGTGTCAACATTTTGCAAAGCCTGGCTACTTGCACACTACTGCCCCTAGAGACTGGAAGTATCTCTCTTCAATCAAACAGGAGGAGCTTCTAGTACAGCTTCTTGCTGCAAAAGATGCAGCTAACTTTTCTCCAGATGCACCATTGACTGAGCCCTCCTCCCAGGAGCTGGCTGAGGCTGTTGCTCCCTCTCCTGTGGTCCAGAGGAGAATTTTTAGTCAAGCAATGGATGAGTTGTATGCCTCTGCTACTTAGTGCTAATTGGTTTGCCTGTTTGTCAGTAGAAACTTGCAATACATCTTCATCTGTCAAGAATTCTCTGGCTGAAACTGTAAGCACCTCCAACATACAAAACACTGCTTAAGTCAAAGTCTTGACTGGGCCCTCCTCATTCTCCATGCTCACATGTTCCAGCCTTAAAACAATGCTTGCTCTGCCAATATATCATAGCCTTTACTCTATCTTCTAGCTCACTGCACTTGAATGTGGAGATAGAGATGACTGACATGCAACAAAATTGGAGTGTTATAGCCCTACTGAATAGTAGTGCTACAGGACTCTTCCTTGATGTGAACCATGTAGAATGTCATCAGCTTACTACCTGGCCCCTCTCTCACTCAATTCCAATCTACAACATCAATAGTATGCTCAATGAAGCTGGATCTACCCATTCTCTAGTAGATCTGGTGCTTTATTATTGCACACACTCTGAGCATGCTGCTTTTGCCATTATTAGTCTGGGAAAGCAAGACATGATCTTAGAACTTACATGGCTCTGAGACTCTGATCCTGAGATTGACTGAGCTAAGGGTGAGGTGCACATGAGCCAATGCCCTCAATGCTGTTCCACATGCACAAAAGAGGCAAGAGAGAAGCATAGAGCACAGATTAAGAAGCACACTGCCATATGTGCTTGTCATATATGGCACCTTCTCTTCTCTGATATTGACTTGTTGAACCCTCTCTCTTTGGTGTTTCCTTATAAAAAGGCCCTCTACAAGAAGGTTCAAGGTGTAGAATGCAAATTCAAGCAAAACAAATGACAAGAAGGTGAGTTTATCAGCACTCTTGACCCTAAGTCTCTAAATGAGGCAATTGAGGTAAGTGATAGAATCTATGCTGTGGCTCTTGACATCTACTTATAGAGGCTGAGACTTGGGCTAATCAAACCACTTTTTAGCAGTTGGCCCAAGCTTTTGTGGCCAACTCTCAGCTGAAGCCTTTCTGTGATGGCAAGGTATTCTTGGCAGGCATCTAAAACTTAGTATCAGTTAAAAAAGAAAGATACTAGAGAAAAGAGTGACTGACTTTGGAATGGAGCACCTCTATCTTCTTAAACTAAGGACACCCTCTTAGCAACACAGTAAAAGCAGAGAAAATGTAAGAACTCACCTTTTTCTTGAAATTTTTTGTAGGCTTTCTTGCTACCCACTGGACTTTTGTTGTTATTACTGGGGTTGACACACTAATAGCTGCTATGTATTTGAGAGTAACTGGTGATTCTGTCTCAGACTTCTTTTGGTTATTCTTCTTGATATCCCTGGAACTCACCACTCCACTGTCTCCTGCTATGCCAACTTGCCAAGCACGTTTTCTTGCTCTGCCAACAATGCCTGCATTTTTTTCTTGGCAAAAAAGCTTGGCCACTGCCCCTCTTGTTCCTCTCAGCACTTGGCACTAAGCTGCACTTTTTGCTCAACTATCTTAAGTTGGCTAAGCAAGATTAATTCAGTCTACAGCTAAGTCTCCATCAACATAGTGACTCATCTGGGCAGTGAGGCACTCACTATTGTTGGCAACTCCTCAGTCAACTTGTCCTCAAAGATTAGTTAGCATGGTAGTGTTGGCAGTGCCCTGTCACCAATTAGCAGTAACCTTGCCAATACAGGCTGCAAAACACTTACAAAAAAGCATGGAAAATGGCTCCAGCCACTTTGCACCTATATTTTCCAAATACTATGCTACACACCACAACCTCACTTCTTCTTTCCAGTACTGAAGTACTCCTGCTGACTGTAACACTGCTCACCTCTTGTAAACCCATATCACTCCTTCTACTATATAGCTGCTGCAACATGCTAACTTTGACACCCTTGTTACACACTAAGAATATACTGTTGCCTTGGTAATTAGGCATTGACCTTGGCAGTTATAGTAGGAATAGAAGTTGATATACTAAAAATGGTTAGTTTGAAATGCAGCTAACAGAAGAAAGAGAACTTATGTGATTGCTGACTGAGAACAGTCAAAATTTCAGTTGGAAGGAGATAATGAGCCCCCACTTGGTTCAGGCCAAATAGGTCATTCTACAGAGCCTTGCTACTACTGAAACTCAGTATATTTTTGCAGACTTTACTTTCTTTCCAACTACTATAGTGAAGAGGCTAGAAGATATCCTCTAATACATCCTACTAAACCACAAAACAAAGCATGTATTGACCCTGCCTTGCTGCATATCCCATCTTGCTCTACCTTCTCCAATAAGTTATCAGGCAGCTTTCCACACTTATAAATTGGGGACATACTTGTGCCATTCATCTCTGTGCTTTTGGTAGGACTTCAGTTTAGAGTAGTTTGGGATACTAGCACCAGCAGGCATAACAACTTTGCTGTTGATGGCACAGCAGATGCATCCTTGGTTAATGTATTGCTCCAAGGTGGCACAGCAACTGCGCATCATAGTGTAACCAAGT
>JAGGAP010000775.1:0-12563 GCA_017657235.1 Termitomyces sp. T73sscA
TGTATTAGCTGAATATTTTGCAATTGTATATAGATATGAATCATTTTTATAATGTATAATGTGTACATTTGAATGTTAAATGTTGTGAGCATAGTAATGGAAAAGCATAAAGTATTACTAAGAAAAAAGTGAACATAGGTCAATAGAATAGTTATAAGTCAGAAAAGCTTGCACTTGAATATGCAAGGCCTTAACTGAACAAAGTGAGGTTGAGGCTAGGATTAAAGACTGAATATGAAAATGCAAGGCCTTGACCGAACAAAGTGAGGTTGAGGCTGGGATTAAGCCTATATTTGGAGCTCTAACCAAACGAAGTGAGGTTGGGGTGGAGGTCACTCACTTACACATACTTGGAGCCCTAACCGAACAAAGTGAGGTTGGAGTGGAGGCTGAGTTACTTATACATACTTGGAGCCCTAATTAAACAAAGTGAGGTTAGGGTGGAGGCTGTGTATGAGGGAGTTTGGAGGTGAAGCCCCCAATGTGATGCTAGCTGCATGCCAAAGGCATGTGGCGCATCTTGTATTTGTGAAAACAGCGACCCCTCTATTTGTTGTTCCCGGTGGACGTTGGCTTCTTCTCAGTATGTCTGATGGAAGTGTGATATGTCACAACCTTGACCAGCAAGAAATTCTGAGCTCCATCTTGATTCCCTCATGCAACAACTCCAGTGACATTGCATCTTACCGCTTGGCCATTGATATTGATAACACAGCACCAAGGCTCAAGTTCAATCTTGTTATGTATCCTTCAAATTATATTGGCCAGTTCAGCACCAAATTGTTTGATGTGGATTTTAACTCAATTTATAGGATACTTACTTCTCAGAAATATAGATTTCATGATTTAGAGTGTCAATTTATGTGGGCATGAGTCTACAGCACACTTAGAAGCGCATCCTTTGCATTCTTTCTTGGCTTACAAGCCCAGGGCTGACATTAGGTCGGTTAGCTTGTATAGTGATCTGCTTGCTCTATGTATGGAAGCACCAAATTGTTATATTGAAGTCTTCAACTGGAGATTGTCAAAGTCCTCAAGACATCAAAAATCTGTACTTTATTCTGATGTGGAGTCAGTCTGTTTTTCCATATAGCTTTGGAGGACAAACAAAGACTGATTTCCTAGTTATTAGAAGTCAATATGGCTGCTTTGTGGCAATCAGTTACTTGTTCTTGAGTGGCAGGTTATTCTAATTTATTATGTCATTGAATTTCTAGATGAACAACCTAGCATTCCTCCTCCTTTCTTGCACAGTCCTACGACACCTCAGTGGAGACATAGTGGAGATTATCATTTCCAAACTCCACTTCTTGATTCTATTTCAAACAACGAAGCAGCTTCCTTTGTTCTGCCTTCAAAAAAACAGATTTATAAATTCAGATTTTGATCCCTACCTTGTCAGACCCATAAACACTGATCAATCCTTCACTGGATCCTCAATTAGTTTTGAAAAAGCACTTTTCAGGGAAGGGCAAGAATGTCTGGTCAAACTTAGCTTTTTCTGGGGCTCAACAACAAAGAAACCAACAAAACAGGTTCTTATTGTTTCTCCTGAGCTCAGGAGACTTCTTGCACAGAACCACTGCTTCCGGACGTTTCTAGTTGAGGAGACTGGAAGAATTATACTACACCCTAGCAGAACAATCTATATTCTTGATACATCAACCTTTGGTACCACTACAGAGTGAACTACCTTACAATTTTTATGATTTGAAATATAAAAGAGCTGATTTTTACTCCGACTATTTTCCAGAGGAGTTGATATGAACCTCAGATGATGCCATTGAGGCCATGGTCTCAAGTGTGTCATCCAACTGTGTGGTACCTAAACCATCTAGGCCCAAGGAACCTAACATTTCAAGGATGGCTACTAAGCATATGATAGCAGTGGAGAAGAAACCCAACAAGGTAGACATTGGTGATCTACCTGGAGCAACATATTTCATTGCAGATGGGACACAAGCAGGTTTGCCTACTGGAGCAGTTGTGCACCAAGATTGTGTTGCCACCTACTTAGAAAAGATTCCTCCAGGAGAAAAGCCAGTAGTGGTGTATGTGGCTAGGAAACTACAAGTTCTATGCTTGTTGAACCCTATAATCAATAGAATAGACATGGTAGACTCTGCAGCGGCGGCGTTGAGTCACATGTTGCTCTGCACCCCATGATCCCTTGCCAACACTCCCCCAGACTTGCGGTGCATGTCATTCCTTGCATAGGTGCAGAGCCATGCAGAACATGTGATGCTAGGGTTGTGGAAGCGGTTTTGTGAATAAATCGGCGATGTTATCAGTGCTTGGGACATATTCAATGTTGATTCTTCCTTCCTCAACTGTGTGTCTGATGAAATGATGTTTTACATTTATGTGTTTGACTTAGTTGTAGTTTTGCTTATTCTAGGCTATTGCAATCGATCCATTGTTATTGCCTCATAGCTCTGCTGGATAGGAGGCTTCCATTTCTATCTCTGCCAGCGCAGCATACATCCACTGGATCTGCTTCCCCACTCTTTCCAGTGCAATGTACTTGGCCTTGGTAGTTGATGTTGAGATAGTATCTTGGAATTTTGTGCTCCAACTTGTAGGTCCTCCTGCTTGGATGTACACACCCCTGGAGACTGATTTTTGCGTGTTAATGTCTGCGGTGAAGTCTGAGTCATAGTATCCCTGGGGTATGTAATTGTTGTAGCCTTTTCCACCATACCAAATCCTATAATGCAGGGTGGCCTTGATGTACCACATAACGTGGAGTAGGGCCAGCCAGTGTTGTTTGCCTGGGTTTGACCTGCTCAGGCTGGTGATGGCAAACAGTATCTTGCTGTATAGCTTGTTGGCCATGTAGTGGCGGTCCTCATCACTGGTGGGTGCTTGCGATCTGCTCAGTATAACTTCCAGTGGTAGGGGGGTGTACTTCGGCATGCTTTCTGACATTCTGTATTTTTCTAGCGTGCGCTTTAGGTATTCTTCCTGGTCTAGGGTGATGAGGTGCTGTGCTCTATCACAAGTGACTCGGATTCCAAGTACAAAGCTGATGTTGCCAAAGTCCTTGATCTCAAACCTTTTCCTGAGTTTTTTTTGCGCTTAATTGGCTTCTCCTTTTGATGAAGACATTCCCAAGGTGTTGTTAGTATATGTGCTTGTTATTGTATGTTTGCCATTTCTGTACCTTGACCATACTAACTGGTCTGCCTCAGATCATTGGTAGTTGAGCCTTTTCATGTCCTCATCCAAGGTGCACCACTAGTTGTTAGTGCTATCCATTGTGCTGTATATTGCTTTGTCAACCAGTGAGACTAGGTTTCTTTTGCTATTGCTCTCCCCTGTATGCTCTGCGCGTTTTTGCCATATGCACTTCCCCAGACCTGCTCACTCAACAGAACATCCACCTTCTATACGTTGCTCAGTTGGGCCTCATAGCCCTCTGGCTGCTCCATTAGGATGGGGACTTGCATGGATGCATTGAGGTAGGCACTTATATAGTCAATTTGCCACATCTCATAGTCCAGGATTGTGCCAACAGCTAGATTCATATGCAACGACTCGTACTTGACCACTGATGCATACATCGCAAAGTAGTCAACGCCTGGGATCTGTGAGAAGCCCTTCATGACCAATCTAGTCTTGCATTCCACCACCTTGCTATCTGCGCTGAACTTCAATGCAAATGTCCACCTATTCTTCATTGTTTGTGCGCTGGGGGGTCATTCAACCAGGCACTACACCTTCCGCTCATGCATCCTCCTCATCTCCTCATCCATCGCCTCTTTCCATAGGTCTGGCCTCTGCATAGCCTCAGAATAGGACTTGGGCACTCAATTGTTGTTGTTATGCCCTGCATGAGTTACCATTGCACCTGGCATGCTTGCGTATGTCTCCTTCTTGCTTTTGGGATTGGGCAGATCCTCACTGTATGGCAGCAGGTCCCTCTTGGGGGCATCAGTCCTGCTCTTTGCTGCAATCCTTGTGGACCAACATACTTCCATCCAGGGATCAGTGGTTGTTGTTGTCAGTGGACCAGGCTCAGTGCTTGCAGTGCTGGGTGTTGCAGGTTCAGGTGTGCTCTGTAGCTACTGTGCATTGTCAGTGGGTACTCCCAGTACATCATAGAGTTAGTTGCTGCCTTGTCCTGCATTTTTGGCAGTGTGCAGTGTGCTGTCCCCTCCTCAAATATCACATTGCAAGATAAAAACATTCTGCCTGTAGCGCGATCAAGGATTTTGTAGTCTCCTCAGCCAAAATATCCAACCAACATGCCTCTCACTGATTGAGCATTGAGCTTGCTCATGCCGTCCTCTCTGGGGATCTTAGCATATGCCGTGCAGCCAAAGGGTCAGAGGTAAGACACGTCTGGTTTTGCCCCTGTCCTAATCTCATGGGGTGTCTTGCCAGGATGGTGCAAGCTCGGTATAAGGTTGAGCACGTGGATGGCAGTTGACATAGCCTCCCTCCAGTAGTGGGTAGGGAGCTGCAATTCATTCAGCATGCTGCAGGCTAGGTCCAGGATGGTATGGTTCCTGCGCTCTACCACAGCATTTGCGGACAACAAATGGGGTGCCATGGTCTCATGCTTGATCCTGTGCTTCCTGCAGTAGCTGTCCTACAGGTCATTTGTGAACTTCTTCCTGCCATTGGTGTAGACGCATTTCACTTGCATTCTGTGCTGGGTTTCCATATGCAGATTGAATGCCTCCAGGCATGCAACTGTCGCCTCCTTTGTCTTATACAACAGGTACCATGCCTCGCAGTCTGTGCTAGCCTGGTCTGTTGCTATTAGCATTAGGGCTTTGCTGCCAGAGGTTGGGACACACGCTGGACCCCACAGATTAAACGCCACCCTCTCATATGGCAGTACCTCTGGAGTGATGTTATTGTCAAATGAGTAGCGGGTCTGCTTGCCCATTATGCAGTTCTCGCATCTGCTCTTGGATGTCATTTTGGTGACTGCCATGCCATCCACCATGGCTTCATGTGACATTTCCTTGATTGTGCTCTTGGCAACATGCAACATGCAGCAGTGCCATGTCTTGAGATTGGCAGAGTGGTTGAGGGATCTGGTGATGCACACAGTTGGGGGGGGGTGGAACAATTTTGACAACAAACATCGTCCCAAACATTGGGCACCTCATGAATGGGCAGCTGTCAGGTGCGTATAGTGTTGCACTACTCCTGTTGATACCAAGTTTCACCTCTATGTGTACTAAGGAGCTGATTGAAATCAGGTTGTGTTGCAAGGCCAGTGCGTGCAAGGCATTTTCAAAGGTAATTTCTATTACTTCTCCTTCAAATTTCACCCACTTTCTGACTCTGCTGCAATCCTTAATTTCAAACATGCTGCTAGCCATGGCACCCATCTTGCAGTCAGGTTCTAGTGGGCTGTAGGTGATGAAGTCTGCACAATTGGCAAAAAAGTGTCTGCTTGCAGCCAAGTCAGCGTACACCATCTGTTCAGGTGCTGCATTGCTTCCTGCTGTAGTTGAGAAGGCTAGGCAATGCATGTTGCTTGCGTTGTCAGCCAACACTATGGCAGAGTTGGCCTGTGGTGCAGCCAGAGTTGTAATGTTAGCTGCTGGTGCTGGTGTGGTCTGTGACTGTGTGGCGCTGCTGCCTGGGCTCTTCTTCCACCACTCCAGGTACCAGCCCTCCAAGCCCCCACTCTTTTGGAAGCATTTGTCTGCAGTGTGTCCAGAGCGTCTGCAGTTTGGGTTTGAGCACACAATGCTCTTGTTGCTGTGCCTGGAGGTCTGCGTGATCAGGGCCTGTGTGGACTTTTCAGGAGCAATTGCAGACATTCCATAGAGCAAGAGTGCATGTGTTGTCAATTGCACTATTACGTTTGCTGACATTGTCTCATTCATTAGCAACCCAGTCACTGGTGCCCACAAGCTGGGCATTGACTTAATGATGTATGCTCTGAACTTCCTGTTGGTGATGCTAGCACCTTGGTCATTGGCTTTGGTCCATGCTATGCGCAATGCCTGGAAGTGGGCCTTGATGCTGAATTTATTGGCATACTTGATCGAGATGTATCAGGCCCAGGTCTGACTTGGCATTGTTCAGTAATGTGATGGACGACCATGCCTCTGCAGCAGTGCTGTCCATCTTCACTCCTGCACTGACCAGATTCACAATGTTCAGTATGATCATGCTCCTTGCATAAGCATTGCGCTGGAGCTACTCCTCCATGGTTGGGGTCATTGCCCCCCACCATGTAGTAGGAGTGATGGATGCAGGTTTTGCCTCCACCCCACTCTTAACTGGGTTCTTGATAGTACCTAATCCAGCAGTCCGCATTCGTATGCTGCTTTGGTCAGCGTGATTTTGAAGGTAGTCCAGTTTGATCTGTTGAATTTTTCTTCTGCAGGCAGCAGGAACAGTGCAGGGTTCTGAGACATGTCAGGGTCTGGTTTTGGGGTCAGGTAAATAATAAAAAAATTCTAGGGTCATAGGGTCTACTGAGTGGCATGAGGCCAATAACCTGTTATGCACAAGTGTACTCAGTTGTTGTAGTAACAACTTATATTAGAGATCTACCTGTTATGCTGTTATGCACAAGTGTACTAATGGGTTGTTAGACTGGTATGGTAGTAAGTGTAAGTAGATTCTCACCTCAATCGGTGTAGTAACAACTGAGGTTTCTGACCTTTCAAATCCAACCATTATTCTCTTACTGTACAGTCCCATCATTTTCCTCTGCAGCGGCGGCATTGGGTCACGTGTTGCTCTGTGCTCTGCAATCCCTTGCCAACATAGACAATCCACATTGATACTATGCACATGACACCAGCCTCCAATGGCTGTAAGTACATTGTCCATGGCTGGTGTGCCTTGTTGTCTTGAATGGAAGGCAGACCATTGAAGAAAGAAAACTATAAAAGCATTGGTCAATAGTTGTTTGAGGATGTCATATGTCAATGGGGCTGTATTTCAGAAATCATCACAGATAATGCTGGACAGTTCAAACAGGTTACAGCCTGGTTAGAAAAGAAGTATGGTGTTAGAGGGATTACCATCTCACCATACAATTCACCAGCAAATGGGAGGATAGAAAGACCTCACTGGGATATCAGGCAAGCTTTGTTCAAAGCTTGTGAAGACAGAACCAAATGGTTTGGGTTCTTCTACCATGTAATGTGGAGCAACAGGATAACTATATGGCAACAATTTGGCTGTTCACCATACTTTATAGTCACTGGTGCTTACCCAATAATTCCATTATACTTGGCGCAGAAGCTACTTGGTTGGTAGATCTACTAGAAGGTCCATTGACTACAGAGGAATTAATTGGGTATTGTGCTTGGGCATTAGCCAAACACTACCAACATGTAGATGAAATGAGGGAGCATGTTGGAAAAGACAAACTCCAATGGGCTTTGAAATTTGCAGAAGAACATAAATATTTCATTAAAGACTACAATTTCAAACCTTTGGACTTAGTCTTGGTCAAAAACATTATTACAGAAAGCTCATTCAGTGCAAAAATGTTACCCCAATTTCATGGTCCTATGGTAATAATTACTAAGACTAGAGGAGGTAACTATATTGTAGCAGAGCTGGATGGGTCGGTTTGGCAAACATAGGTAGCTGCATTCTGTGTAGTCCCTTACAAAGCTCATAAAAAGCTAAAGTTGTCAGAAAGCCTTGAGCAATGGGTAGATATTACTCCAACTAAGCTGAACAAGCTCATAAAAGGACTATGGAAACTAATGGAAAATATTGGGAGGGATATTACATTTGATTCAGAATTGGAACTACCAACCAATGGTACTAAGAATTGAAAGTGACTAATGAAAAACTCAAAAAGTCAAAAGAGTACAACTTAGTATCACACAATTTTGGAACAAAGGACATTATATTTGGGGGGCACAACAAGTAGGAAAAGGAGAAGGATAAAATAAGCATTTATGCCTTGAGAAGGCAAAGGCAGAGCTGGTGCATACAATGCATCTGGCGCTAAAAGCTTCACAGAGTTTTTGGGTTCAACCTCAGGAGGATTGGCAAATTCAATATCAGAATTGTCAGGGACTGGCTGAGTGACTAAGTCAGTAAAAGACAAAACAAATGTGCAAAGGAAAGAAAGGATACATGCCTCAAAAGAGACATTGAGTGCATTGAGGAGGTATCCAGCATGGTTGACCATTGGATGGGCCCAGCGCCTTGTTGAAATGGGTGCAACAGTCCTCAATAAGGAGATATGTCTGCAAAGAAAAATTGAGCTGGTACAGCTGCTGAGTCGCAGTGAGCTCGACTGCATCACAATGCTTTTGAAGGATGTCATGAGATACAAAGGAATCAGCATTGGCCAGTGTTTTGCAGCATTGAGGGCCAAATTAACCTGAGCAAGCAAGGCTAATGCTATCTCGCTACCAGGTTTATGAGGAGCTGAGGGAAGTAAAAGTAATAAGGAGTAAGAAAGATGAAAAAAAAGGAAAAAGACACACCAAATGCTGGCATAACTTTAGGTTCTTTTACATGGGGCTTGGGCTCAGGATCAGCCTGCAAGCATAGAGAGAGCAAGAGTGTGTCAATGCAATGGGCGATTAAAGCAAGGGAAGAAGCTGAAGAAAAAGAAAACTTATGTTAGCCTTGCATTTTGGACCAGGAGCAGAAGACGCACTAATGATCAACATCCTGCTCAGCCAAAGAATGACGCTAGGAGATAGAAAAGAAATATCAATGAGGAAAAAGGAAGAAAAAGAGAAAAAGAGGCATACCTCTCTCTCAGCCTTCCAACGGGCTTTGCAACAATTGCTCTCGATCTGGACAATAGCACTGGCAAAAATGAAAAAGGCCTTGATGTCGGGAGAGTCCTTGGCAGTGGCATGGTCAAGAAGTGGCACAATGGAGCCCAGTCTGTTGACCAGACCCTTCTGAAATGCAATGTGACCAAAATCAGTCTGGTCAGCAAATGTAACAGAGCAGGCTGTTCCAGTCTATTTGGTTATACTTAGCATAGCCACTCTTTAGTCTTCATTCTTTTACCACTGTCCCTATGCTTGTGTAGTCACTATTCTCTCTATAGAACTGGGTCTTACACACTTGGGACACTTAAGGAATCAAGAACTCACCAAAACCCTGTAACTATGTTACAGCAAAACGCTGAATGAAAATGAGACAAAGAAGAAAAAAAAAATGAATAGAGCATACTTAACCAATTGCACTCAAGTATCTTGCACAATCTGCGAGTGGTGTTGCAAAAACCAAGAATGGCCTGTGCAAACAGAGGATATTGCGTAAAAGCAATAATAGTCTCATTGGCATTGTGCTTAATGGCCTGCTTTATAAGAACATAAAAATTGACCAGAGGAGTCAATGGTTTTGGAAAGAGTCTAGTACAGATGACAACTTGCAGAGGGGGAGCTCAAGCAGTGCAACTATTAGGCATACAACAGGGTGCAGTAGGAGTCAGAGTGGAATTCTTCATAAGAACAGAAGATAACAAAAAGAGGAAGGAAATGAGACAGACTTTAAAATAGGGCAATTGGAAAAATAAAAAGACAGAAGAAAAATTTTATTTTCTAAAAATACAACTGAAGAGAAGATTTTCTTTAAAAGTCTTTCTGAAAATTGGGGAGAAGAAGCAGAACTGACTATGAGATACAGCTTGGCAAGAGGGTTATAGCAGCAAAAAGCAAGGTAGCGGCTAAACAAGCAAATGATGGTTAGAAGTAGTTGGAGAAAAAGGGTGGTGGATTAGGCAGAAACTAAAGTCTAAGGACAATAGCACATATGGAAGCATTGGGACTGACTGGAAACAGTTAGTAGTAGGTGTGGAGGAGGTGATATGGCAGTGGTCCAAATACATAAACTGTATTACTACTCCAAATACGATAGTTTTACAAAAGGCTGAAAACTGTAAGCTGTAAAAACATCAAAAACCATAGACATGGACATACCTCATAAAAAAATCTGAGCCCACACCAACGACAAAGCACCACATCAACAAAACAATGGAAACAAAGTTTAAAAACAAGGTGCTGAGTGATGAGATCAATGATCCATTACTCCATCATGGTCCTGACAATTTCCAGACAGGTGGCTGTGTCCACCATCACAGATCATTGATCCCCTGATAAGGCATCAGTCACAGCCAAAGCAACTCTGTTCTTGACTTCTACTGCTACTACTGCTACCAGCACCCATCCATGGCCTCCATACTCCTTGCTAGCACATGCACAAGACCAATGGGAAGTCACAAACAAGGAGAAAAGCAGAGCAGAAAGGTGGAAGACCAGGAAAAAGTAGAGAAAAAGGATTAGCCAGAAAATACGGCTAAACTATTGGGCAGAACACATCTAGACCATGCCAAGTGCACAACAAGTGCATCAGGTATGACATAGCCAGACAATCACATGCAACCAACAACTGGTCCATGTGCGCAAGGGAGAGTATAGAAGGAAGAGGGATTTGGAGGACTCAGGCAAGCAATGAGCTTGCCATGGCACGGAGTCCCCAGGGAGCAGACCTCTTAGGCTAAAGAGCTTGTGTTTGTCTTCAGGAGAAGAATTTACTAGTTACATTGGAAATAAAAATTGTTTCATTTCAGTGTGAACTAAGCCATTTTAAAAACCAAATAAACTGTTATATTTCACTATTTAAAAGGTGTGCATCATGTGCAGCTTGAACCCTCAAACTTAGGATTTGATCATGACTGAATCAAAGCTTTTAATATTATTATATTATTTCAAGCTTAAATTACAGTTACTAACAAAATTTGCATCAACAGAGTGAACTACCTTACGATTTTTATATTCTTATGTGATTTGAAACATAAAAGAGCTGATTTTTACTCCAACTACTTTCTAGAAGAGTTCATATGAACCCCAGATGACGCCATCAAGGCTATGATGGTCTCAGGTGCATCATTTAACTGTGTACTCTATACAACAGAATTCAGCACTTTTTTTCCATGCTACAGCATCAAGGCACTACTTACCCAGATTAGCATAAGTGTCATCAAGGCTCAAAGACTCCAAGAAGATTTTTCCAGACCACACTTTCCAAGCTTCTTCAAATCAATTGTGATCATGATTTCAGTTGTTTTTGAATATTTACATTTCTTTGCATCTACCAGACCAACATCTACAAAAAACAAGGTATGTGTCACATGATAGTTATGAGCCATGTATGGTGCCACCTGCAGGGTATGTACCATGTATAGTAACACCAGGCTGCTAGGAGCCATGTAAGACACCACCTGCAGAGTATGAACCATGTCTGGTGATACCAGGCTGCTATATCTTATACATAGTATTAAAAAGCAGGTGTCACCATGTATAAGACTTCCAAGCAGGTACTTCACATATATAATATATGGCTGCGAGATATAAGTAACAATATATACTTGAATATCTTGACTTATGTTACATCAGAGTTTGACAGATCATCATCCCTGAAAACTCTCTTCCTTACCAAATACTAGGTTGTTTGCTAACCCAGTACCCTATATATTACTTTAATACTTCTGGTATAATTAGTGTCCTTTGGACTAGTGGTAATTATCTCTAACTATAAACTTTGTTTGGCAGGTCATGCATGAAGTTGCTAAGTTTGAATTACTTGTGTTGTAAAAATGTAAAGTCCAGTAAAAAGCAAGCCTCACACACTAGCCAGCTATATTCTGGTTATGATGCTTTCATAATAATAATAATAATCAATAAGCTCAAGATATTAATTTGATTGATAAACAAAGTAGAAGAAAAAAATACACAAACAAAAAGAAAAAAAAGAATTTGTTGACTATACCAGTAGCAGTTACAATCAACCTGATTTGGGTGTTAATTTTAAGCCAGTTTAATGTTGCTCAATTTCATTGTATACATTGGCAGACATGACCCATATATGGTACTTGAACCATACATTCCTGGCAAGGCATACCTGCCTGGTATGGCACTTGTCCCATGTCTGGCGACATACCTGGATTGTCAGGTTCCACTGACCACAGGGGCTCAGTCCACTGGGTGAATACCTTACGTGGTGATCACCGTGTCTACAGACGCAGAGCACCAGTAGGGCTTGGAGCATGGGAGACCGAAGCAGGGCAGGGGCAGTATGTAGGGGAGCACCGGTAGTGCCGGCGGGTGGACGAGTGCCAGGGAGAGTAGAGGACAAGTGCCAGGATTAGGCATGAGTCCCGGGAGTACAAGAGGATGGAACGAGCGAGTGCTGGTGGGCGAGCAAGTCCTGGGGTTCAAAGAGATGACAGGGCGGGGACTTAGTGAGTCCCGGGGATGAAATCAGAGATGCGGGGGTTAAGCGGGCCAAAAGGGGAAAGGGTCAAGATAAGATGAAGAGAAAGAGGACGGGCCAAGATGGGGGGCCGGGGGCAGAGGAGTTGAGAGAACTTAGAATAGAAAGGGAGAGAAGAAGCAATTAGATTAGATTAGAGGACGAGATGAGTAGAGATGAGGCAGGGAGACAATACAAGACGAGTACAATGAGAAAAGAGGCAAGTAGAAATGATGAGACTGGGACGCGCAAAAAAATGAGATTGAGACAAAACACAACAGAACAATACGGGGTTACGGTAATATCAAGACTAGAGTACTACTTACTACTCTACAACTTAT
>JAGGAP010000776.1:0-12545 GCA_017657235.1 Termitomyces sp. T73sscA
CATGTACCTAAGTCAGACTCAACTGAATATATAGAATTATTTACTTGGATATTTGAGCTGGAGCTCAATGAGTATATTAAGCGCAAGCTAGCTCATGGAACAGCAATGTCAACAGCCACACTGGCTGAGTCTGTACAGTACAATGCACTGGTGCATCAGCGCAAACCAGACATTGCAGAGGCAATGGACATGTTGAATGTGCCTAACAGGCATTATCAGAGATGGAGACAGCAACGTTGCACCACGCTGGAGAGGATGAGGCAGAAGAGCTGCCTGAGATAAGGATGCCCTGTAGACGCATCACAATCAAGGAAGAGGAATGGGAAGAAAGCGTTCTGGAGGAACTTGCTATAATGTGTTGCACAACAAGTCCATCTGGTGGACAGCTGGACTAACCATGTAAACTATCAGCACATCCACAATCAAGACTTGCGGAAACAAGGTGAGTCGTTGATAGACAACCAGGGTGTAGTTTTCAAGAGGCGTGAAGGTGTTACACCCATTGATGATATGAGGTGATGATGATCTACAGGGAGATTGTAGGCATGGTTGTGGTAACAACAACAGCAACAATAGAGATTGCCAAGACAATTGTAGAGTTACTGGTAGTCAACTAGGAGACCCGGTGGTCCCACAGATGCAGCATTCTGAATGTAGGACCAAGGAGCCTTCATACTCAGCTACAAGGGCATGGTTATTGCTCTCACCTCATGATTTGCATGCAAGCACACCCGGAATGAACGAGGTGGTTAAGATCCATATGGATCATATGCACAATTGCCTCAATCATCTAGTGGATGACTCTCTAGGAGTCCGGTTCAAATTTCCAGATGGGGTCAAGCCTTGTCAAGCTGAAGAAAAGCATATTAAACCATATGCTGGAGGGCATAAGTTTTTCCAGTTGGAAGACTGGGCTATAGACATATGCTATTACCTTGCAGCTTGCTGCTATGGGGGTGATGACATGGACCAGAAGCACTGGGGAAGCACAGAACTGGTTCTGCAGACATGTCCTGCATACAAATAGGAACAAGCATGACTGAACCTTCAGGGAGGTCCTTATTGGATTGTACAACCGCTTTGTGAACACAGCAACAATGCAAGAGGCTTGTGAAGCCTTTTGTACTGCAGTATATAACGCTTGAATGGGCATCCAGACCTTCTATGATGACCTTGTGGGTCATGCACAGAATATGGCAGTATATACAGATGAGTTTATCATCTGGAAAACATTCCTAGATAAAATGCCAGCTGAGATGCGTTATGCATTGATATGCAACAACAATTTATCACTAGAGGTCAATACTGTGACCAAATTCTTAGCATATGTGATATGCTACAAGCAGTCTGCACAGACTTCAACCCATTACGACTAGCACAGTTTGTGCCACACTCAGGGGCATTGCCAACCTGTCAAGGTTGGAACATTTTTGGCGGAGCGCTCCAAGATGGAGCAAAACTGCAACTCACAGTTCATAGTATGGTGTACACTGCCATCAGGCCATAAGCCTGGACCAGGACCAACTGGTAATGCACCAGTAGCAAAGGATAGTCAGTATATGCTCAGATTGAGCCAATACAGACCAAAGGCAATGCAGGATGGCCCACCAAGAGTGGGCCCTCTTAAGGCTGCCTTTGGTGGTGGTGACGCAGGCCACAAGCCTGGCAGTAGGGCAGCATAGTGCTACAATTGTGGCCAGACTGGCCATTGGTTGAAGGAGTGCCAAGCGCCAAGAGTGCAAGTGTGGGCTGCCCATACAGCAGCAGTGGAAAGCAACACTGAAAGCAACATTGAAAAGGACTGAGAGAAACTTGTTGGGGACAAGGAAGCTCCACAGAAAGTAGAGGAGCAATCGGTTGCTAACAACGCTGAGAGCATCCAGAGTGATGACAATAAATACGTTGCAGTGGATGTCTATGACAACAACTACTATGCTTGCAATGACAAGGAGGAGCACATGTTTGCTCTGACCCAGCATTGAGAGGATAGTCATGTCTGCATGCAACGTGTGACTCTTCAGAAGGCAGCTAACAAGCTGCAGTGACCTCAGTATACTCCTCAAAAAAAGGAGTGTCTAGTGACCTATGTTCAGGTTAACAGGCATCTGGTGTGGATGCTGTGGGACTCAAGGAGTACCACTATGGGCATTATGCCCCAGTTTGCGCATGTGAATGCTATACGCGTTCATGAGCTAATGGAGCCATATAATGCTCCAGCTGGGAACTGTGGAAAGTCACGCTTTGGTTCAGTTTGCAGCTGACAAAGAAATATGTGGATATAGCAAACTTTGATTGCTATAATATAATCATTGGTATGCCGTTTATGCATAAGAACAAAGTCACACTTGACTTTGTGAGCAATCAGGTAATTATGAATGGAACACCATTGAGGGCTAAGAGAAAGCAGACACTGATGATTGGTTACAACAGTATCGTGCCACTAAGAAGCATTGCAATAGTTGCGATTGACTCCAAGGTCACAGATATGCAATGGTGGAGGATGTCAAAGAGAAGCTGGCTCCAATGGCTAGCCTGCCAGCAAACTTGTTAGCAATACTTATGTTGGAAGAAGAGTTCCAAGGAACTCTGGAAAGGGGGAGGAGCCAGATCAGCCATGCTTGGCTGGCAGAAAGGCAATGGAGCAGCCTGACAAGACTTGTCTACCGCAAAATACTCATGCAGATTGAGTGGGTATGGAATTGTTGGAGTGTCAACTGACAAGCTCCAGAGTGAAGGTAAAAGACCTCATGTCAGACAAGGTCAAAAATTGATGACCAATTTCTGTGAGTGCAGCAAAAACAACTGACAGCATAAAATCCTTTTGGAATTGACCAGTATTACATAGCCACTATTGAGTTCAAAGGGAGCATATCCCATAGTTTCTGATACACTTGCATTGATTGCAAATTCCACCATTGGGATGCAATCCACCTAGTCCTTCTGATCAAGATGGACAAATGCTCTGAATATTTGTGCAACGTTACAATTTGCACGCTCTGTCTGGCCATCCATCTGTGGATAGAATGAAGTTGACATGAGCAACTTTGCTCCAAGCAACTTGTGCAGCTCCTTCCACCATTTGGAAGTAAACTTGGAATCTCAATCGCTTACAATCAAGCTAGGTAGGCCATGTAGGTGTACTATCTCCTTGAGATAAATCCATGAGAGTTCCAATGCAGTAGTTGTCGTATTGATCAGAATAAGGTGGACCATACTGGTTATGTGGCAAATAACTACCCATAAGTAGTCGAAGCCATGCAACTCAGGAGATGGTCCCATGAAGTCCATTCCAATAGAATCCCAAGGTTTTACTGGGATAGGAAGCACATGTAGCTTTCCAGCTGGTTTCTGGTTTGAAGCCTTTGAACGTTGACATGCTTCACATATCGAGCAGAACTGCTTTGTTTCCTTGGCCATTTGTGGCCACCAATACAATTGATGCACATATTTAAGCATCTTTGGTATCCAAAGTGCCCCACAATAGTATGGGCTTGTTCCAGTATTGTCATGATTAACAATCTTTCCCATGGAATGCACAGCACTTTTGCACCTGCAAGGCTCATCATATAGATGAGCTGCTGCTTGATGATGAAGCATGGGTGCTCCTTGGGTTTGTCAAGTATCTCAACAAAGAACATATCCTTTGTGTATCCTTGCTTGATATGTATGCACAATTGTGCATCTCCTGAATCAACAGTTACAGGAGACAGGCCAGATCTTTCTAGCACCTGTCTGACTGTCAAGTTGTCATCCCGCAATGACACATCTACCTCTGGCTGCGCTTTGATAGGCCACACAGCAACAAGACCTTGAGCTTCAAGGTCTCATACTTTCACAGTCTCCTTGAGCCAACTGCTGCAACATGTTTCTCAAGCTTGCATGGCTCAAATTTCAATATAATGTTCTGCTATTTCTTGGAACCAATGTAGAGGCAAATCTTTGCCCTTGGGGTCTATCCATTTGTACACTTGGACAAAGTCATGTATGTGGTGAATGTCTTTGCGTGTATCACTTTGAAATATTGTAACAAGCAGTCCACAACCTTGTTCAGTTTCCCTTTGACATACATTATGAACTCCAAGGCCTTATGATCCATAATAATATGGATTTTATATCCCATTAGCTTATCCTCCTATTTAAGAAGGGCTTCTAAAATTGCGAGTGTCTTTAACTCATGCACTAGCTCTGTTGCACTGTCATGAATTTGCGCAACATGAACCCTACAGGTCTGCAGGTTTGCCAAGTCTTTCCCTGGCCAAACATGGCCCCAATGCTAATCTTCAATGCATTGCACACAAGCCAGATTGGCTTGCTATTATGTGGATCAATTGGGCAAATAATTGGCAGATTTGTTTGATCATCTCAAAGCACTGCTGATGGAGCAGTTGCCAATGAAAAGGAGACCCGTTCTGAGTCATGGCCATGAGAGGGCCAGTGTATGCCATCACATCTGGTAAGAAATTACCAATGTAATTTACCAATCCAATGAATCGTTGGATGTCATTGTAGTTACGTGGCGTTTGCCACTCTTGAATACAATCAAGTTTATCAGAGTTAGGATGAATACTGTGCACATCTATAACATGCCCTAAGCAGTCTATAGTGGGTGCATACAATTCGCACTTCTTCCATTTCAAATACAAGCTTGCTTTACATAGTCATTCAAACACAACATATAGGTGTTGCTCATGCTCCTCAATGGAGTCTGAAAAGATAAATATATCATCCAGATATACATGCATAAATTTTCCAATGACATCTTGAAATATTGAGGTCATTAATCTCTGAACAGTAGCTGGCGCATTGCAGTTGCCAATTTGCATGATATTACTAATGAATGTCCCCATCAGGGATGCAAACACAGTCTTGAGAATGTCTTCCATACATATATGTACTTGCTTGTATGTATCTGTCAGGTCAATCTTTGACCTGTATTTAGCTTTTGCGACATCTTTGCGAATAACTTCCTGGTCTGGCAATGGCGTCGCATCCTTGATGGTGTTGTTGTTGCACTGTTGTGCATCTAATGCAGTCCAAAGTGTCCCATCTTTCTTGGAAATGCACAACAACAGTGCAGCTTGCATAGCCATCTGTAGTTCCCACCACTTAGCATTGATATAGCAATTTGTCTTTTCACAAAGCTGCTCTCGGAGTGCTCATGGACAGCAAGGCAAATAATATTTATACTGCTTATTCTCATCAATGAGATTAATCTCATGATTTACTTCCCGCCATGGAGGAAGCTCCTTTTTTGTCCCATTGATGATATCTGCAAACTTGTGCTGCCATTGCTGGCACAATTGCGGAATGTCCTCATCTGACAGGCCCTGAGCCTTTGCTTTTCCTTTATTCAGGCGCTTCTGGTGTGGTTGCACCATAGATTTGAATTGTTCCCTAAGCACATGCAAGTGCACATCTCCTGTGTCCTCCATCCTCAATTGGAATGGAGGCTTCAATATTGTCAACTTTATTGACCACTGCACACTCCTTGCCTTTAGCAAGCATCCATCAAATGTTATGTCCAATGGTTCTGATATTTTGTCAGCCAACAGTTGACAATACACTTCTCCCAAAGGCTGACACAACCCAGACTACCTCTGCACCACCATCAAGGCTACTACCTCATTCTACTCAGTTGGCATATGCAGATCATATGCCCATTGTATGTCCGGAGATGCCATCCATGATCAAGAAACTTTGTACTGACAAAGTAATCCATTGAAGAATCAAGGATTTCATGTAGAATGCGCTCATGGACCTAGCATCGGCTCACAATGCAATTATTGAGGCACATGTATTTTAGATGCACCATGCTAATAAATGCTGGAGCAAAGAGCCAGCAATTAACAAGGGTAATTTGGTGTATTTGTCTACCAAGAATCTAAATCTACCTAAAGGTTGGGCAAGTAAACTGTGCCCAAAATGGGTAGGACCATATAAAGTCCTGGAAGCTGAGCTGAGCACATTAAATTTTGTGCTTGAGTTACCCTCTGCGTTGCAAGCACAATGCATCATGCCAAAATTCCATGTGTTGCTGCTGCAACTATATGTGGTCAATAATGATGCGCTATTTCCAAACCGCGCAATGCTGGAGCCTTACAATTTTGGCACTGCCAATGACCAAGGATAGTTTGTAGATGACCTTAGAGGCCATCAATGGACAAAGTCGGGACATCTTGAATTTGAGGTGCAGTGGAGCTTAGAGGATACTACCATGTGGGAGCCCCTCAAGAATTGTAAATCGCTTGCAGAAATGGATAGATGCCTCAAATTACAGGGTGTAAAGCACTCTTGTCAACTCACACAACATGCATAGAGCACATGGAGGCCACAATTTGGCTAAGTCCAAATGGTGGCTGCTTAGTGTGGTCTTATTGACCATGGCAAAGCCCAATGCTGAGTGCCATGTGGCTGGATCTTTGCACTTGTTTGTCTGCCTGCAGACTTTAGAGATTTTTCTTCTCTTCTTGTCTCCTTTGTTGTAATACATTGTAGACATGTAAACTGAATAGAATGGCCTTGAGGGGCCCTCCAAAGCCTGGACAGAGCTTACAGAGCTCTGGAAGGGGAGGAAGACCTGGACAAGGTCAACCAAAAAGATAGCTACCATTAAGTGCATTTGATTACTATGCAGCTATGGCCTACCCAGGCTGCAAACATCTGCTCCCATACAAGACACCTCTTCATTCTTGCATGGAGGTGGATCAGGAGGACGAGTGCCACAAGCGCCAGATGCAGGAAGTGCACTACAAGTGCTTTTACCAGTTTGTACCAAGCCATTGTCAGGCACCAGCACCAATATATGCGCACACTGTGGCACCTATCAGCAGAAGAGAACTTGCACCCCAAGCGCAAACCAAAATGGGCACAGAGGTGCTATTGCAGCGGCTGGAGGCTACAGGGCAACCAGTGCTCCCAACTGTGTCATTTCTGCAAGATAATCTTGCAGTTATGGTGATGAAAGGACTGCTCGATCAGATTGAACTGATGCAAAGGCAGCGCATAGCAGCACTGTAACAGATTGATTGCACAGCAAAGCACAATTTACCAGCCCAGGAGGGGGTGAGCAGTGAACCCAGGCAGATCAGACCACTCCTATCACAGAGTGAACTTGTGGCCCCATTGGGGGTGTTGCTGTCAGCATTTATGCCAATGCGGCCAACTGCCATGTCCACATCATCAACTTTGTTCATCCCGGTGCGGCCTATTGTTGTGCCTATTCTGCCAGCAATGAGCAAAGTCGCTGCAACAGAACTGCCAAAGGTGCCAATAACCAAACTTTGCTGGACCGGCGAGATGATGAGGTGGAGGAGGCACCATTGTCCAAGGCCGAGCTGGAGTGGATGGACAGCATTGACCCCATTATTGTGGTAGGTGGGAAGAAAGTCAGCCCTGTGAGTTCGGGCCCCATAGCGAGCCATGCCCAGGATGCACTGGAGCTGTCAAAATCACATCAAGGGCAAAAGTTGCCTATTCTTATTGACAATCTAGAGCTGGTCAGCTTCCTAGCTGATATCTCAGAGTAGGCAGAGCCCACCCAGCTGCTGTTTTTAAAGGAGGTTGTGTTTCCAGCCCCGCCATCTCAGTTGGCAGTAGTTAAGCTGACTACTGACCTGCGCACTCCTGCACAGTACAATGGGCTGTTAGCTACCATGGCAGCAGACAAAAAGAAGCATTGGGTGGTGCCAACTATTGAGGATGACAGCAACTATGGACAGTTGCAATCCAAGGAGGAGGAAGAGGCCAAGGAAGATGAAACGGCCACACAGCACTTCCAGTACATGCAGCGAAACAAGAAGCTTGCCAGGAAGAAGGCAAACAAGGCTAAAGCAGCTGCTGCCCTTGCACACAGAGCACAAAATGATTTTTCAGGCTGCATTCTCAATGGTCTGGAAGTGAAAATTTGGAGTCTGCTCGATGTTGAGTGGCTCAACTCATGTTTCTATGGGGCTATTGGCCCCTGCTGTTACTATTTGTACCTGATAAATACTATTTTTGTTGGTGCTGATGCTAATTGTGCAGTGGCCTTTGAATTCAGTAGTGGTCAGTTGGCCAAAATTCCAGGTACAATGGTGTATAAGTTTGCCTGCCAGGAGTTCTCTAATACTCCATATGAGCTTGAGTGGCTCCACAAGTACTATGCAAACCCACATGTACCTCATCATGACTGTATTGTCACATATATGCTGCTGTCAGAGCTCAAGGAGTTTGCACAATGCTGCAACGTGTCTCTACACAATTGTACCATGGTGTTGTTGTGTGCGGATCCCACTTATTGGGATTTTATAAACCCTATGCAAGGTCCAAAGGACCTCCTTGGTGGAAAAGTGTCATATTCCATTGTGCTTCTTGTACATGAAAGATGACAGCTCCATGGCCCTGCACATGTCACGTGCCCTTGATCCAAATACGCTGTTTGACCTTGAACAGCTAGCATGCTCTGTGCTTATTTTTGGCAGGCCAGGTATGGAAAACACCTAGCAAGGCATTGTGGTCGACTTTGCATACTGCATGCATTGGTGCACCTGATTTGGGTTTATAGCACCTCTGCTGCCATCTCACAATGGAATGAATGGTGCAAAATAAACAAGGAGGACCAGTATTGCCTCCTGTTCAAACGCACTGAAGAAAGCATGGCAGGAGTGTTCTCCAAGGCCACAGGCCTCTATTACTACATCAGAATAGACTCAAATGTGGGTCAGCTCTGGAAACAAATACTGGCACATGGTACAATGCCTTCTATTGGAGCTGCAACTAACATTGCACTAACCAATTGTGAAATGATAGATGCAACTGCTGCAAGGGGTCCAACAACCCCACCAAGGACAGAACCTGTTTTGCCCCCCTTTGCAACTAACATTGCATTGATGGAGGGTGCGCAGGTGACGGACATAGGCAGACTCCCAACAGGCAGAAAAACAGGCTGAAAAGCCCTATCATCTAGATAAATCATAGGTAACTTTGAGTGCTTCACTTGAGACATGTTGCTAATCCATGCATGCTTCACAGCACATAGTTTCATTGTTATCTTGCCAGTGTATTTAGTACAGACATTGTAATATATGGCGTTACTTGATGCCCATCTTGGCAGCCTATATGCACTGTCAGTACCAGTAAGCAATGAGTTGCTTAAGCTCCAAGCAATAGCACTTCCTGAGGGGCTAGCAACAGCTGGACTAAAGTGTGTTAGGCAGCTCCTGCCCAATCCTAGTAGATTGTTGCAGCTAGTGACATAGTAATGCTGTAGCAAATGCATTCACATTCTTTTTGAGTTGCCACCCAATCTTATTATTGAGTAACTCATGTGTTCTTAGACTGTGCAACAGTCTAAAGAGGGGGTATGTAAGATCTTCTGCACCCACAGTGCACTATATACCATATTTAGCATCCAACATGCGCCAATGGTGTGCATTTGTAGATTACATGAGAACAACATCTTGTATTTACAATGTATCTAGTCTAATCCAATAATTTGGTCTGATTCAGCTAGATTGTTCTATCTGTAGCCAATGGCTACAATTAGGGTCACAGTAAGGCTGCTTACCAGCAAGCTTTCAAAGCGCATACATAGGTAAGCACATAGCAATGTCACAGTGGATTATTGGTTAGCATTTTCCTGTGGAGCCTCTCCATATGGCAGCCTATATTAGTTCTGCCTGTAGACAAAAAAAGCAAAAATAGAACAAAGGAGGTTGATGAGTAACACATGCTCTCAAAGAAGCAGTGCACAAGTCATGTCTTGTGCATACCTATTGTGGAGGTGTGGGTGTGCTAATACATTGCAGACTTTTCCAGAAACTGTGGAGATGTAGTACAAATGAAAGGCTGCATGGTCTTTTGGTCTGTCTTTTCTGCTCCATCTTGTCCTGAGATACCTAACAAACATTATTATAAACGCCTAACATACCTTCCAATTCTCTTCAAGACACTTTTCAAAGCAATGCTCAAATGGCCTCTTTTCAGAGCATCCATAACACCCATTACTGATTCCCCCACTTGTCTGGCCCCATGCTGATATTAACATTGCTCTGTTGATGCCAACAAGTCTTTACACTCCAATCCTTATACTGTAATAGCAAGGCTAAATGTCTGTGGAACTCCTTTCACATGGCTGGCAATGCAAGCGGCAAGCGAGAGTCAGATGGGCACAGAAGTGGGCAAAAGTTGGGCAAGGGACAAGCAGAGTGGGCAGAGGATTGGACGTCATTAAAAAGCTTACAGTTGATTCAGTAGCACAGCATTGCCAGATTGCTGCTGATGCGGTGCATGCACACGTTTCTTAACAATGCGCTTTCCAAAAACAACAAGGGCTTCACCAATCTGCTGGTCAGTGCCTCAGATAGTAATAAAGCATTGGGCCTTCACTACCAGCCAGACCAACTGTGAAGGCGGCCAGCTGAGAGCCAGACAGGTCATGGGTTTGTTTAAGGCCCTAATCCTGATATCCAATGATGTGCAGAATAAGAGAGTCAGGAAGCTCAAGGGCGCATTTGTAACAAGGAACTTTACCATTAGTAGAAGGGAGTAGAAGAAGTTCCACAGACATTCAGCCTTGCCCTTACAGGTTGTTTAGCCTCCTATACTGTCCACCCTTCTTGCTCACAGTATCCAACTCTACTTTCTATCACATCTTCTAACTCTTGGTCTCTTTCTAATCCCACAACTCATACCTCTACTGCAGCCTCCTCTGCTCACTCTTCCAACCTGGCCTCTAGTATGCCTCTCATCCCTAGGACCAGACTGTCTGTGATGCCTCACTGGACTACCAACTGGTTTTCCCTAATGCAGCAGATGCAACTAACTATTGCTGCTCTCAAATGCAGGCTAGCTGTTTTGGAAAATGGACATGTGATTGCTGCCGCCTAAACTGCTGGAAAGCATAGTAACGTTCTAGTGGCCCATTATTCTGCTCCTCCTGGCCATCCCAAGCCCTCCAAGTTTTCTCATACTCCTATTGCACTCCTCTCTTGCCCTTGATGGGCTGTACGCTCTACTTCTAATACTCCCCTGGCTATCCCCCTTACTTGGAATCAGGGTTGGCAATGCAAGCGGCAAGCAAGAGTCAAGCAAGCACAGAGGCAGGCAAGAGTTGGGCAAGAAGCAAGCAGAGCAGGCAGAGGGTTGGACGTCACTAGAGAGCTTACAGTTGATTCAGTGAATAGGCTAGGAGAATACTGCTATTGTTCAGCCTATCCACAGGCTGCTTATTTATACTACATTAGTGGCTGTGCAGTTACTAATACTGTTTAACTAATCAGGCCCCAGTATGTAATAGAGTATAACTAACAATAATCAATGCTGAGTAAAGTCCATGCATATGACTCATTAAGGCTGACTACTAGAAGATGAAAGGGGAAAGGGTGGGCTAAGCAGTCATGTGGATGGGCTAGGAGTGGGCGCACCCTTGGACTAAGCTCAAATTAGAGTTGGACACATGGTTCCCTGACACATACAGGCCAACACACACTCCATATACCCCCTTGCCAGGCTGAGGATGACAGGTACCTTGTAGACTCACTCTGGCAGATATGCCTTGCTGTGGGGGTACAATCACTGTATCAAATGTCAGTGCAATTAGTGCTGGCAAATACGCATCACCAGTGATCATACCTGGAGGTGGAGTTGCCATTGTTGTGCTTGGTCATGCTAAATGGGTGTGGGATGTCAATAGAGAGCAAGGAGAAAAGGGCAGGAAGAGGAGATTGAAACTTGGAGTGAGCTGGAACATGGATCATAGAGTTGTTGAGAATGCTGAGTTGGCAGCATTTGTGGAGTGTTGGGAGGAATATGTGGAAGCGCTGGAGTATCTTATTGCTGAGGGTGTTTAAGAATAGCAAGGTGATTGTAGACCTTCCTTTCATGTGTACATATTACACCCATAATGTCTGTATTTGTAGTGTTCTTGGTGCTGGATAATACCAGCTAAACCACATGTGCCGCTCTCTGTTGTTTCCTGGACTCTTCAATTGATTTTCTTGATTGATTTACCAGATTTATCATCTCTGCCAGTCTCAAGTATCTTGCTGTCAACCTAGCCAATGTTGCAAGTTGTTTCTATTTGCAAGAGATAAGAGATAGTTGTAGACATCTTTCTGACCTACATCTTATCACCCAATTCTCAAAAGGTGGCTGATTTTTTCAGAAGTGATTGATCAGTAATTGTATGGCAATTGAAGCTTCTGATTATAGAAGGCTATCAAAACCCTTCTCGTAAAGGGCTTGGCAATTTGCATTGATTATTTGACATGGACTTAGATTGAATTTCTTATTAATCAAACATCTCCACTTGCAAGTAATCTCAACCTATTCCATGTCCAACCAAACTCCAGTACACAATATAAGTGCATTAAAGTCAATTCAGGGCATGTGTAGCATTGCAAAAAAGATCACATAGATCAAAGAAGATGGGCCATTGGGGCATACAGCAAAACCAAGGTCTACCTTGAACAGTCATGTGTGTATTTTATTAAAGTCACCTTCAATTGTCAGAATGGACATGATTTGTCAGCAACCTACTATTAGGTGACTAAATAGAAATAAATGAA